>LUCH01001431.1:26149-36474 GCA_013368495.1 Paragonimus heterotremus
GTGACCATTCCATGTTCACAGACAATCGATCGTCAGATTTCAGATTAGCGCCCATTCAGTTTTTGAGGGAAATGGTTTATTTTGTGTTCTATACGCTATCTGAGTGTTCCACTGCATTAAGTTCAAACTGTTGAAACTTTTCTCAGTGATCGAGTAATTTTTGTTAAGCTGTTTCGGTTGGATTTGTATTAGTGTACTATAACAATGGTACCTATTATCCAACCACCTTGCAGTGAAAATCACCCTGGTTAACCATAATAACCGTTTTACTTAATCTTTCTCCCTCACCAGAATGGTAATTTTACGCAGCCAAATGTCCTCATCATTTTTTTTATCTTCAAGCATTTTTTCTGTTTTTATTTTATAGTGCTCTCATTCTTACCGAGTTTTCTTCGTATCAACACAGTAGTGAGGCACAGCCACCAGTTCCAACTAGCCTCAAAGTCCTAAGATACTAAGATAAAACGTTACCAAATTCATTTAGATTATATACTGGTAGTTTTTACTGAATCGCTTTCACTTTTTCATTATATTCAACTGATACACATTACACAATCCGGTCTGCAACTTGAGTGCTGACCCAACCCCATGAAATAAAACCACTAACATGAAATTTTGTTGAATATTTCGGTAGAAACGTGGTCAGGTAATATTTGATCATAACTTAGAATATATAAGTACTCATTGTTGTGTTCTTGTGGTCTCCTTTTAATGGAAAACTCCGTCAGCTGAAGTGGGATTCAGTACATTGGGCAAAAGAGAGTATGTAGTGAAAATCAAGGTGGAAACCATTGATATCGAAAGCAAGTGATTTTGTGTAGGAAACTAACGTCCAGTCGTTAAGGTTTTACAATGTAAACATTATTAACACCACGGATGTTTACAAGTTGTACGAGTTTGTAAGTTCGGTATAAATGCCGTGTTATGCAGTACTACGATTACTTTGTCTTGTGTTTAGAGCATATTCGCACATTCAATACCAATATTTGCGGTTCTTTAGTTTCAAAAATGCAATCCATTTATTTTTGGTACTTTTGGTTTTCAACTAAGCTGTTCCATTGTCCAGACTGTCTGCGAATTGAGGTTCTTTTAGATAGAATTGTGTGAACTGCATTCGGAAAACAACACTTTCTGATCAGAATTGATAATTGTGTATGGGCCGCACATATCGGATTTTGTTTCCAGGCGCAACCATACATTACCAGGAAATGATTTACTTGTACACATTTTGAACTTCTGTTATTCCCCTTACTTCTCCAACCCCACAAATATTCCACACCATGCGATCTGTGTTTCATTACAGTCAGTTGTTAACAGTTCCGCTCCCACAAACGTTACATTGGACAATCACCTCTATGTTTACTGTTGTTATTAATTAACTGCACAAATTACATGTAACTGTTCAATTTTGTGTTATTACATCGGTAACAAACATCTTTGTCAACACTACTGCGTGATAATGTGAAGTTTTTCAACCACACCGCATGCAGTCATATTGTTAATACGAATTTTCTCTTGTTTACTGAAGTTACCGATTCATAGTTTTATGCGATTATCATTATCGGTTCCAGCCAACTGACCAACAAATACAGATGAATAAATACCAAGTTGTGCAACATGAGTCGAGATCTAATTAAAAGAATAAGTAAATACCACAAAAACCTTTCAAGGTAGATCACTGGTCACTGTGATAGTTTCAACTCATTTATGAGGAAATGATTCTAGAAAATCTTTTCGAATGTGACAGACAGGTTACATGACATCATACTTCCTATCTGCACCTGGAGGCTAGGACGCATATGCAAGTACACCGCCACAACAATGCTTCTATCGTCATAATAGTGAATGACCCGGAAGGAAAGGCGTGTTTTGTTTTGTGTGTGGTTTATTTATTGGTGCGAACTTATATATATATGGCGAGTGAAAAAAACAATAACGAAGACTAGTCTGATTGGAAAGACGAGAACAATTGAGATTTTAACACAGTCTACTCATTAGAGTCATCCTATAAGAGTAAGTCGTCATGGTGAGCTAAAGTACGCTAACCAAAAGGTATCACCGTTTTTTCAAACAAAAATGGGTGATTTTAGAAGTGCTGACTACTTTTCGTGAAAGTATGCAAACCTTCGGTACGACACTTTATGTGTATGATATATATATACATATATATTGCTAGATTCTGGGAGATGTTAACATAATTTGAACAGTAGACGAAACTGACTGCAACTTTTATATATATTTGCGCACGTTTCGTTACAAATAGGACACCATACTTGAACTTCGTCCGAATCATACCTAATTAAAAGCATATGTCTTTGGTGTGGACGCGTTTTTTGTCTCGAGCTGAGCTTTCGTATGGCAATCCTGTTGACCATTGCATCTCATATCAAGCAGGGCCGAATTAACATACACAACCGTCCAGTCACAATCTCTTATGAGTGATGATTAAAACGCTTATTGGTTTCTATGGTTTTAAATTGACCAGAAACCTTGATCATGACGTCATCGATTAATTTAATATGGCAGTTACTGTCTCCTTTCGATCTGATCTAACTACCTGGGCACTACTTACAAGCGAACGTGCCTCAACGTTAACTTACAATGGTTCAGTCCCACCTGATGAACGTCCAGTGCATGGCGTGCAGTAAGGTTACCTTTAGAAAGCCAAACCTACTAACAACCTCTAGCAAAATCGAAACTATAATAAAGTGACTCTTCAGGATAGAACGGCAAAGCTTATGACAATGCAGATATTGTGATCAATCGGGACTGTTGTCCAATCTATACATATGAATTTGTTCGCAAATAGAATCAAATCCACTGCAAACTGGTAATCGGACATGGATTGTGTCTGTAGACCCAAATGAAGTTCAGTTACATGCGAATTCTCCTGTCCATAGCGACGCATTTAGAGCTGATGACCGAGGTAATGTGAGCCTCTACTTATAGAGCAAAAGGCAGCCTGTTTAATTCCCATTTAGACTATATCTCTGTCTGATAAGCCCAAACAACGTCAAAGTCAATCGTGGAGTGTCTGTTTGAGGGTGTGAATCAAGAGTCATTAGGAACTCAACTTCGGGCTTTTGTGGCCGTATTTAGCGCGAACTGACAATCCGGGATTGACTGGATCAATCCGCATAAACCGGGTGGGAGCAAGGTATAATTCAGAATCAAATCAACAATAATCACAAAACTTAAGTACCTGTGAGAGTTAGTTCTTAGGCAACCTTGAAAAACAAAATTCCGCATCAAATTTACAAAATTAAGTGAAATACATTATATTTTCTCTTTAGAGAAGAGACAAAAAGTCTGTGTACGCTGATTACCAGAAATCATGATACATCGAAATACTTATTAAACTATCACTTAGACGAATGTGTTTAAGCGGTTACTCCGCACGTTGAATTCCTTGTTGGTTTTGGTAGTCGTTTAATCGTGAAGTTGTCTCATTGATCGCTGCTGAGTCCAGGTCAACATTTCTTGCTAGGCAGTACAAGCAAGTGGATTTTTTGCACGAAATCGGTGGTCGACGGCAGTGGGTTTCATGTGTCGAAACATTAGGTTTTCGTTAGCCAAAGTCTACACTGCGGAACCAAACAGCAGAAGTAAAACTGTTTACATCGCATGTGCTGGTTGGAAGAGCCGATGTCTGCTTTCCATCTAGTAATGCTAACTCGGTGTTTGGTTGAGTGCGAATTCCTACTGGAACAATCAACGAGCGCTCATTAAATTCTTGTAACATGAAATGCTTTAGCTCCTTCCTAGTTCCTGTTAGTAAGATATTCGGCTAGTCGGCCCACTCACATTAAATTTTTTTATAATCGAACGTTTAGCGTTGTTCTGTGCCAGTTGCGCGTGTGTGAATGATAGTCTGCCTTGGCGAGTACCCTTCGTTTCATCATGTACTGGGTCATAAATATTTTGAACTTGCGGATCTGGTAATTCATTACTCATCCTGCACTCGATCACCTGAGCTATCATCGATATCTGACTACTCACGAGTAGCCCAAAACTATTAGAAAAGTTGCTCACCTTTTTAGTTAATATCGGTTTATATGTAGCACTCTGCACAAGTGCGTAGAAAGTAACTATAAGCTCAGTCATTACGCATAATTGTATTTTGGTGCAAATAGCAGAAGTTTATCAGTTCGTGCATTACAGTCAGTTGAAATGCTTGTCATCAAATGGCATGGTTGTATGTACAGAGGCTTGCAGTCTACCTTGGTAAGTCCGCTACCAAAGAATAGTCACTACGGTATTGTCCAAACATACGATCAAAAACGTGTCTGCCTCATTAGCTGCAGGCAGTTTTGTAACGGAAGAACACACGCTCTAACTTGTTCAACAGACTCATACATACACATTTAATCACCTACTATGTCTGATTTTTATCTGTATAAGAACATATCTTTGACTGCTGAGTGGCATTGAAAACGGCCAGGAATTTCGAAAAAAAAATCAACTTTGGTAAGCTTAACTGAAAGTGATACTGTAGCGAAAAGACTTCCAATAAAACACAATGTTTGTTGTCCAACTCGCTAGTTACCGTGCCACACGCACACTGGCGATTTTGAATCACAATTCCAGTCCACAACACCCCCCGATTTCCGCCCACACGTCGTGTGCGCTTCAACCCGGTTTATGTGTGTAATCGGCGTCTTCTATCTGGGGGTTTTCCTCCTGCTATTCCTCGTCCGTTGGTCAGATTTCGTTGAGCCATGGCTTGTCCGGTCGCTCTTGTTGTCCTCCGCCCATCCACTGTGGGTTTTGACCGTACTCCACGACCGTGTCGAGATGTTCCTACGAGTGTTGGAATAATCACACCTCCGACTTGGTTATCCATCCTATTTCGGCTGTCACGTCTCGCCCGTTGGTCCGATCCGGTCGAGCGTTCACTCATCCGACCCTCGATCTGCTAGCCGTCGGTTTTTGAACGCACCTCCCCTGCGTTGACGTAGTTCGACGAGTGTTTAAATACTTGAACCTCCGGTTTGATAATCCGTCACAATATATCTACACGCATCGCGTACGCTCCACATGCTAGATAGACCGATTAGTTTTAGTGACCAGCGTGGATCAGATTTTACAGTAACTAAAGGATAACACGCTTTTGGACGCACTCGTTGAATCTTCTGATGCACCGAAATTTCCTTTCATGTATGCGTGCCGCTTCGGGCCAGCGATTTTCCTTCGTGAAAGTTTTAGTTTTATTTATGACGTTCGGGACACTATTTCAGTTTTACTAAAAGGAGACTTGTGTCTGATCTATGACGAACCCGCAACAACAAAACTATTGTGCTGTTGAGTGAAACCAGACGACTGTTATCGTTAACATGAAAACACATGGAGCCTACGAAGGCGGAGCCAAACGTGATCTGTGGCCATAACTGTGCATGCGGTTGTTTATATGCAGATCGCTCATAGGAACAGGGATGAGATGTATCGCTAGTCACTTTCTGACATGGCCCTGTACATCCGAAAATGACATCAGTGGAAATGTAATTATAAAGTACCAACAAAAAACAGATTCCATGATGAGCTGTTCTAAGGTTTGCATCATCAGCTGCCTAAAGCACTTTTAAATCCGACGAATGTTTCTACTGTTATCACTGACAAAGTATACACGGTTCACTTGGTATGGAAGCAGGTGAATATTAACCCGAAGAACCGAGCTCCTTCTATCCAAGCGCTCAGGATACATGGAATATATGTGTTCAAGTATATTAATCGCAGAATTTGATAACGTAGTCCTTTCACATGAGACGTTCTCAGGTGATGCATTTGTGCTTGTGAGTATAGCGGTATTGCGATTAGAATTTAGTGCAAACGTTTGCTCCAACCCAGGTGGTTGGCGTGAGTAATTAACCTATGCCGCCGTAACAATATTTGTCTGCTTGATTAGCGTCTCTCTAACTGTGACCAGAATTTATGTGTCTGATCACCATAGCTACACCGGGGATGAAATGATAACGCTGACATTGTGATCTGTCTCCATGATGTGCATGGCAATTGGTGATATCAGAGTCACCGCTTGGTTGATTGTTCAACACAAACCATTGATAGCATTTTGCTTTCGTTACTCCCATTTTGACAGTTATCTCTTTCATGAAATCTGATGTATATCCTCAGCTACAGGGCGAAAAGTAGTGAACAGTTTGAATGTGCGTGATGCTGACTATTCTGCAGTTCTGGCAAACGAGAGTGGTTGGAGAGTGCATTTTTTGGAGTGTTTCAACAATGGCACGAGCATTCCTACACAACAAGGTCATAGTGATTCGCGTTCTATACACACAACCTCCTCACTGATGACCACTCTGGGAACTGTTGAGAACTGGCCACTCATCTAAGACAGGCACTTGAGGAGGGTATGCAGTAGCATATTTTCTTGCAGAAATGGTAAGCATTGACTGATGATGATCGGAAAATGGAATTAGAATACGCCACGTCTTCAAAAACCAATCATCAACAAACCACAGATATTTTTCTCTGCCCTGTTGGTTTAATGCAATAAAAAGCTGCAAAAATGAATGCTTTTGTCATCCTAAGAAGATAAACTTTCCAGACTGACCATTGTTCAACTAAAGAGTTCAGATGTGCTGAAAAGATTGAATTATTCCTGAAGTTTTGTAATCGAATCCTGTCACTACTCATTCTATTACTCAACTAAACGAGTAGAGACGCTTTAGTCCTGGCAGGTGATTTGTAGCTCACTCATTCAAGTGAACATCAAACAGGCAGGGCACCACCCGTGTCACTTACCTAACGGCTCTAGGTTTATCACCTTGGTGGCAACTGGACCCACCACAAAACAACTGCATTACAGAATAGAAGTAACCGCTGGCTTTCTATTGGAATTCGACGACGAAAATTTTCCTGTTCATAATTCTTATCTTCAAACTATCTTTGTTCTCTCGGACTTGGGTCTGGTGCATGTAAAATTCCCTGTCCATCTCATGCTGCGTACATTATCAGCGTCTGATTAGAAGTCAACAGGCTTCACTTCCTCAGCAAATAACTAAAAACGGTTCACGAGGGTTGATGCAATTTGTTCAATGAATGACGTTCATAGAACTGTTAGATCGAGTGTGTAATGAAACTAAACGTCATTTACAATAAGTTGTAGAGCAAAAAGACAGAAAACGATGAGGCCACTAAATAGTAGTTTCGAAAGATGTGTAGATTCAGAGTCTGATCACATTAGATGGTGTGGCTCCAACGGATCTAATGCGTTTCGCTATTCCAAAAGAGTTCCATCTCCACGAAGAAATACATGTCTCTGAAAACATACTGAAATGGATGGCAGGTTTCGCTAACCTTCAACCCACAAGATATCAGTGCGCAGAGAACAGATGCATGCCGTAAAAACGGACGACTTGCGACTTTCTGAAAACAAATGTATTTTTTAATGTAATTGTTTCAAACACCAAATGTACAACTAAACAAAGAGAACATAAAAGACGGAAAAAATGACGAAATTTGTGAAGGATGAAATGCCATACAGAAGCAACAAATCCCACGTTCTATAAACCGCGAAGTAATTTGCGATTGTGAATCTCATTTCCCGAAATATCTGGGTGCATTATTGTCTCCATCAATTTAACGCAGCAATCTGTTTCGGCTAGCTAATCGGTCAACTACAACGACAGCTTCCCAACTTTGTATTTCATTGGCTAATGTACCACTGTGTCCACTGACTATTCATTAGTTGCTGCAGTAGCAATCGGTTTCAGTTCAAACAAATGTATTTGAACGTTTCACAGTAGTGTTGTCAACGAAGAGAGCGGTCTTACAACTTAGCAAATGAGTAGAAGATGCCACAACGTTTCTCAAAACCGCGGATGGTCACACAGATGTTAATTTGGGACTTTCGACGTTCGCACTTCGTTGCGAAGTTAGTAGCAAGAATACCGTGACAGATATTTGTGAAGGAAACCATTCTAGGATACTTTCAGACCTAAGAAAGCAGCTTTAATTTCAATAAAGCTCCAGAGATTCAATCCTTGAATAAAACTGACATTCCGCGTTGATTTTATACAGCGTCACAAAACGAACACCTCAAACTATCAAACTGAAGTTGAGAGTTAAGTCAGACACTCCCTGACTTTGAAAAGAATGAATTAGCAAGCTGTGTTCTGACCCGATCTCGATTAGGATTTTTCACTATTTCCAGAGCACAAAGAACTCTTGCACGTAAACATGTCAAGAAATGACACTACCATCCAAGTACACGGGGTCCAGCTTTTGTTATCTCGTCCGCCGGCGTTGGAGAAATAGCTGTAAGATTGAAAGCAGCCAAGTGTATTGCAACACACATCTGATAAACAATATGCATCGCATCTGTATGAAAGTCAGTGAGGCAATGTATTGTGGTATATGTCAAGTACCACCAGTATCCATTTGAATGTGGCGGTTGTAATCAGCTAACCAAAGCCTGAATGATAACTTATTCGATCATTATGAAACGTCCATCGCAATAACATTAACACAGAGTATCTTCGTTCTTCGGAAGTTCGTAAACACGTAAATGAAGCCTGTTTATTGGTTTTTGAAAGCGTTACAACTTGTACACAAAAGAATTTCCTAAGTTAAATATGAATGTTTCCACTTGCCTACCGAACGTATTAAGGAACACCATACGTCATTCACAGACTTGATGATGTTACGATAGCCCCAGGAAAGAGTCAAAAATTTCCACCAAAACAAATTTTTCAACCAGGATGCAATATTGCTGAGTTTTAACCGCGCCTTTAAAAATCCTATGTCATAGTGTCTTTTTGTCTTGAGGAAAGCTTTAAAAGGAACGGTCGGAGACTTCCACTCAACTTTACAATGCAATCGGAGGTACGTTGACAGTTTTGAACTTATAATGGCGTAACCTCCTAAAAGGAAACCAGAAGCCATAATTTCTTTTATCGTTCACTATTGAAAGCCACACGGAACGTTCTGTCAATCAAAAAAATAACCAGAATTCGTTCAGGTTTCAAATGGTGTAAAAAGCGGAGAAATCCATTTCAGACACGGTTATCGGTTGACCCGCAAAGCTGATAAGCCAATTCAGACTGCGCGCGTAACTGGATGTAAATCATAGGAGGAAATGACGAAGGACGATATGTCCCAGGCGAACCATATACCATATATATATATAACAAAACTCCTATGGCATACAGTCAAAGTCCGCTTACCCGATCTAGTTAAAGGTCCAGTGAGCATTCTCGCAAAAACCCTACACCCATTTGATCGAACTTTTGAAGTACTTGGTAGTGAGTTATAACAATTTAGTTGATTGCCACCTTTTTGATTGGTGGCGGCCAGATTTGGGTAATGATCCTCAACCTGTTAGAAGGTATTACGGTGATACTTGCTGTAGAGAGTTGCGCACTGTAAAAGGTAAGGGTTTTAGAGTTGATGTTTTAAAAAGGCATATTTCCCACCGAATAGATGCAACTAACGTAAAATCGGTGGTTACAGTAAAGTACACGTTTAAATTTCCTACAAACCATATGCCAAAAACAGACGAATAACAGGTGAAGGTTTCATTTCCTCATCAGAATACTGCAGTTATCATGTTCAGTTTGGAAATGTCAAATCGAAATAACCAATACGCGTTAAAATATTCCACTAAGTTCTGTGCAATAGATTTCTTGGCTTTGTCAGCCACCGATATACACTTCAATTTTTTGAGACAAATCAGTCCAATTTATCGACGTCGGGACCTTTCTATTAACCGGAACAAACGGCTGCACCAGACGATCATCATAGTAATTCATTTCACAAGAAGTGGGTTCATGTGAACTGAATTTTTTAAGCTCTTCTAGGTCTACGGGAGGTTACTTCGGTAGTTCCAATTAAATCTATGACTAACGGATAAGGAACATTGAGGATTTACTAATGAATAATTTTAGTGGATTAGTCTATATTAACCTCAGTGTTTTGATTTCCAGCGAGCTAATTGAAAGAAGAGGGGTATTATTTTTGAAGGTATGACCAATGAGTGAAATTGGACGGCTGAATATTTTAAGATGTCAGCATTCAGATCTGTCTGCATTCTGTTGGCGCTCGCGATTTCTCACAATATTGACTGGCTACCATTACTTTTTGCTCCTCCATATTTTATTTCGTAAGATGTCCTCGACACTATCTTAATTGAACAGATGCCACTATTAAGGATCCCCGATAACACCCAAACAAAGCAAACTTTTCGCGCCACAAATTAGAATATACAAGTCAGAATCAGTTTTTTGCACAATGTATCTTCTTGCGATATGTTAAAATTTCATTTACTCTCATCAGTCGCAAACGTGAAACATGCCAGTTATATACATCAT
>LUCH01001431.1:36674-66709 GCA_013368495.1 Paragonimus heterotremus
CCTGTTGTCATGAGGTGTTTAACAATCGATGAGGTTGGATTTCGAGCCGTCAGTGCACCAGGTGGACAGTGATGCGTCATCTGTTGTTTTACCCACTTCGGGATGTGTTCGGCGACTCGCTGTGATAGTCGCCGATCTGTTCTGCCTATGTAAACTTCACTGCAACTGCAAGTGAACTGGTACACAACATGGGAGGCAGAACAACTTGACAAACTACTTCTGCGATTGTGGAGAACTAGTCCTCTTGAGCATAGTTCGTTGCATCTCATCAGGTACATACTGCAGTCTGCGTACAAACAGACTTGTCCGTCAGTATCAACTTGTCCTCGCAACGGACGTGTATGGATGTGTGTGTGCGCTTGTGTGGATGTTGTTTGTTTTATTTAGCTTCACAATGATCACTGAACTTTGCGGTATAAACCCACAGCCCGCAGTATGTTCCTGATGAAATGCAGCGAAATGTGCCCGAAAAATACACTATGCAAAGAGCACCAAAAAAATAAGGCAGCAGAACACACCGCGAACCGTACAACTGGATGCAGTAAACATCAGTATATAGGGTGAACTCGATATATTTGCATGGGAATAAAATCATTGCTTTCATTCCTCATCCGAACGTGTAGGATACTCTGGTAGTGGCCGTCAATTCAGATGAATCCGTGTTGGATGTACCGATTTATCCGTTTATCAGACGATAACTGATGCCCACGTTTACCTATGCTACTGATTATGTTGGACACTGTTCAATTTTTAATCAACGTCGATAAATGCCTACAAAATGAAGAGGAAGAGAAAAGGAATGGCAAGGAAAAAGCAACCTTCCTCTGATACAGAAATACATTCGGTACATTGTATAGAATTGCACAAAGTAACCGTTTGCGGAAGAATGGATTTGAACAGCTCAAAAAGAACGAGTCCAACGTCCCGTAATTCTTCCACAGAAATGCGTGAAGTGCTATGATACGTTTCTGATGTATCTATGTTGTTGCGTGGCAATATGAAAATGGTTAGCTTGTTACAGATGACGTGAAAAAAGTCAGATATTTATATACACATTAAAGAGAATACAGTATAAACGGGCTACTAAGATTCTAGGTGAACCGTAGAGACAAGAATATAATTATACAATCGTACTAGATACCGATCAGATATTACGCAAGGTTGATTCATACAGTGACAGACATACCGCTTCATGGGTCAATAAAATCAGAGATTGTGTGCATAACTGTCAGTTTGCTGGAAAAAGATTGTATTGTGCTTTTTGGGAGAAACAATAATGTGAAATTTTCTCAAAGTATCTTTAGAAACTGGTTAGATCTTATAGGCGAAATGCTACACGTATAAGCTAGCACAGACGCGGGAAACGTATTCAGTCACGTCGGCTAGTTACAACGTTGTGTTTCTGTGTGTACAGTAGTAGAATGGACATGAAGTTACTACAGTGAACAAAAGGTCGAATCCCTAAATAACATAAAACTGAATACATCCTACGCACATTTTGTTGAACATGTGGTTTCAAATTCGTCTGGATTTTGCAACCATCTTACGGCCTTTATTTGAGAAATGGTAATAAACTGAACTCTGACGTCATCAACTGTCGACTCTTGACGGGAATTTTCAAGTTAACACAAAAGATAAGGTGAATTCTATTCACAACAGACCTTAATATAGCACATCACTACGGGTTTATTTACGAAATAGGGAAACAGAAGGTAACCGCGATGAAGAGGAGAAACATTGTCACTGACCCGTTTGCGTGGGTTACATAAAAACAAAAAGATAGACAAGATAAAAGCTCGGAGAATAATCAAACACGCGGTAAGATTTTTGCAGGCGTATGAAAGAACGTGAGCTGCGACATCTTAACCAAAACAAAGACAGTGATTAGCTACGAAGAAAACATGCATTTGTTAAGGTTGTGGCATTCAGTCTTCAGTTTTAGCCATCCGCTCAAAAATTTCATTCAAAACCTGCAAGAAACTTTTCCTCATCTATTAATTATAAATGCATATGTAAAAGACAGCAAAATTCACCATGCCGTATTCAATACACACAGAATGTGTCCACAAGAAACCCTGTAAACAACGTTCAATGGAAAAGGAATAATAATTATCACGCCTGTTTGTCGTAAAATGAAAGTTGAGACAAACGGTGTGAAGCCAGTTTTGTGGCCTAAAACACCACAACAAACCATGATTGAAAAATTATTGGTAAAGACAAATACAAAGAGTGGATTAAAATTATTATTTTTTTTATCAAATCGATCTTGTGAAATAGTGAACATCACTTTTGTTCGTTTGGTTTTCTATACTGATATATCTCGTTCCGCAGTCAACTTTAGTATGACTGACTCGGTAGTCTAGTGAAAAGCTACACATTTGTTTCTTTTATACAGACAGGTTTTTTGACATCAGTAGGAAGACGAGCTTGATTCCGAATCTGTTGGCCATTTTCATAGCAAAAATCACATTCTAACAAACATTTGGCTTGAGTATGAGCGATTAATGAAATAAATTTGGTGAGATTCCCCGTAGTTTGATATGGACCAGAATAAAAACTACTCAAAGAAAACTAAATTGCTGAGGTGGTGGGAAAAGATGTAGTTGGGGAGCAATTTTTTCCATCTTTCGCCACACTACGGTTGAGGAAAATCTCAGTGATGAAAAACTTACCTTAATTGTGCATGTTTCTTATCTGGCACATGCTTTTTGGGGTATATTCTACAACCATGTGTAATACTATATTGATTCACTTGGGAAAGCTTCAGGAAGGTACGCGCCAAGGGTGCTCACGGATATCACGTGCGATCGTTCATCAACGTGAATAGTGTACAAAGCAGACAGATCGCTTATGTCTTAGCTTAGTACTTATTGCAACAACCATGACGACGCCTCATTTCTTAAAAAAACATTACATGTGGCTGCCGTGTTATCTGTCGTAAGCTCGTTTTGAGAGGGCTTGATTTGTGACTGTTCCGAATTGACTGATGAGGTGAAAGGGCCGATTTGACTGAAGTTGTTGTTGTGGATACAATTAACAATTGAGTACTGGTAAATCTGTAAAAATCCACTATACTGCTGAATAAACAACAAAACCTCTCAGCTGTATGAGCTTCCACCGTGAACCGACAGTGACGTCGACTGTTTGGGTATAATTAATATGTTGACCCGAATAAAGTTGATAAAGGACCCAAAATGAGACGGTAGACTACTAACAACTATGGAAAACATCACGGCTTGAGGAAATTAGCATACCAGTGGGCAAAACCAGGATGACATTTCGAAATGTTGTCACAATAACATTACGTTTCATAAACCTTAGTAAATGAACTTACAAGGGAATATTACCCTAATGCATTCAAACCATTGTAGTTCCAACCAGTTGGTGAAAATCCAGAACATCGTCTCCGAACGTGCATCTGAGATCAAAGCAAAAATTGTATAAAGTAAACCATACTTAACTTGAACTAGCTTGTGTAGTTGTAACTAAGATTATCAAACAATTTAGTGCATGTCTAAATCGGCGTAGGCACTCGACAATGCCTTGTGTTTGGATTATTGGAATAAGGTAGGTGAAATCCGAGTTAGTAAGTAGAATGCAACCGAAAGAAGACGACTGTTTGTGAAGAGTTCTCATCTCGTCAGTGGTTGGTCCGAATTTTCACAAATGTCTTCGGTTTCGTAATGTTTGGACACCATCGATAGGGATTTGGAACAATGTTACGGACAGATATGTAAATGATGGACAATAATGGCTGTTTACCAAGTTGACAAAATTTATCAAATCTGCCATTGAATCTGAAAAGTTTAACCAGGCAAAATGATTTTCTCACTGTTTCGCATTGACTGCTCGCAAATGAAAATATTCGGTTGTTTCTGGGAGATTTTGCCCATAACTAATGAATTATAAATGGGGAACAGCCACTCATAACGGAGGCTGTCTGCGTTGCATCACAAATGGTAGCGAATTTGAGATCATTATCTTTCGACTGAACTTTGCAAACAGTTTGTACTGTGCTCCGTATTTTCTAGTCCATTACTAATAGTAGCGCCCTATTAATAGTAGAACTGTATCAGAGTCTCAGGACATATACGCATGTCTGTTTGTAACCATAAAAAGTAATCATACCCTTGTATGTAACAAACTCATCGGAAGGTATTTGTTGCTAATAACACGCAAACATGGGGTTCTTATCCTTTTAACATATTGCCAACAATATGTAATGTGTGAAACCAAACAATCAGAAGTTCAGCTGAGAGAGCTCATCCAGACTTGTCTCAAATCCTCCCTGAAATGAAACAAAATTTACATGAGCAGTATGGACGATATTTCTCAAAAAAAACGTTAATCTGTGCTAGCTACCTGCCGTAAATGGTACTCCATTTGCTACGAAATTAAGAGGGCTTGTCAACGGCAATTTGTCCTGTGCAAACTGCTTACTATCTCCAGACTGTGTAGCCTAATTTTTAAATGTATACCGAAAGCCAAAAGTCAGATTATGTAGATCATTATTTTTGATATCGAACTTAACGGTGCCAGTGGTGCTATACCTTAAAAGTGGACTCGCCAAAAGCTGCCTATCGCGTACCCAATATAATAGGGCGATTACTTATTTCACCGGTTAGTGCCGATTCGGTGAGAGACACTTTCGTACATCGACTTGCTGCTAATCACACTTCAATGAAAATCGGTCTTTACTTAAGTGGAACGAATTCGTAGTTTGTTGAATTACTATGACTAAGCGACCTGAAGACTGATAGGTCATCCTTATCACTGTCAACGTTAGGGACGTATATGAACTCGCTATGGGAGCACTCCTCCTTAAGCAGTATTTCCATTAGACGTTGCAAGGATATAACATTTTAAATAACAAATTAAGGGTAACACGGTGACAGGAAACATCTGTAGACTTTTGTGTTCCAAACCTTCTGAGCAGCTATCATTATGGACGCACGTTAACACAAGACCAGAGGTTACGTGGAACATACCGTGTCTAGGTCAATATACGTTTTGTCGAAAGTATTGGACAGGATTTAACTCTGATTGACTGAGAATTAAACTGGTGCTAAAGTGTAAGGGCGCCCTTTTCCGATGTTATTGTTTAATCTGTGTTACATGGCATATACGGGTCTTCTGTCATTGCAGTTCACATACTCAGTTTTACGGAGCACCTATTTGGCCGACTGAAAGTTTGGTATTGAAAACCAAAACATCGTTTAGTCGTATCATGACACATTTACAAAATTGTGGTTGTATGTATAATCTATATTCGTCGAAGATCACATTAACACCAATAATCCAGGTGCTAGAGGCACCGACAAATCGCGTTACTTGAAACGAAAGGTGCGTTCACTCAGTAGTGTATATGTACAAATATGTAACAGATCCGACTGAGTGTATTGCAAGTTACACAAAACCTGCTTGTTGGTTCCGTACGATCTGAACACTTCGGGTTACTCCACTCATTATCCGTTTAACGACTCTCCCTTCGTGTTTTAATTCAACAGTTGACGGTTTCAGCGCTCAGGTTAACAAACAACACCATTATCTATACAGGGCATATTCCTGAAACAAATGAGTATGGCTTGTAAACAAACTAGTCAAGTAAATGTAGCTGCCTCTATATTATGCAAATACCTATTGCTTAGAGGACAGTGCCGTTGATGGACTATTCTATATGAAAATGTTGAGTCACTTCAAAATGTTGTTGGTTAATGAAAAATAATTGACTCAGTTTAGGTCGTCAGTTTAGGTACGACGGTGTTCGACACATAATGAATACATTTTCCAAAATGAACGCACTCAACTGTGTACACCTACATGAATAAAAAAGCTAGAGAGTAGCATATGGTCACCGAGTTTACCTATCAAATCAGAAACTGTTGACTCTTTTTCAGGTAGGTCACGTAAGAAATGCTCAGCCGTGACATTTCGACCACCGAAGTCAGTCAGACCAGATGGAGTGAAAAACTGCAACTGGCTGTCTTGAACTCAACATGAACAACTGACTGAAATCAAAAAAATAAAACAAAGTTGAGAATGTTGTCAATGACAAAAGATAAACGACAGAAGGTACGGTCACAATTTAACCCTGACTAAATTTAGAATAAATAGACCAAGTCAGCTCAACTTCAGCCTCCCAGGTTCGGCGAAAATGTGCAGCTGAAATGGCAATGTGATTTCATTTGTTACAAGATGAAAATCCTTTCCAGGTATCGTCGGGTCTCATTCAGAAAAACACATCCCTATAGAGTGAAGCATACAACCTTGACTCAACAACTGTGCGTAAAACTGTTTGCAACTGTTGGTCTTCTGAAAGAATTTATCAAAGAAGCAGCCATCTTGATGATTTATTAAATTAACTTAGGACCAAAGTTATTGAAATGCACTTCCAAACAGAAACTTTATGGGAATATCGACAAGCCCTTAATAAAGTGGTGTTTTAGACTGCATTTCTTGCAAATTACTTCGAAACAATTCTGAAGTCAGACTATCAATGATAAGGTTTCAGTGTGGAGAAAAATTCAGACGTTTTTGGACATAACATCCTCTAAGGAGAGAAGTAAGTGGATAACTTGAACAAGGTAGAAGATTTGCAACCCATGCAGCTACTCTGCCAACGATTTTTGGCGTCAAAACATCAAAACGTATTATGATTATTAATCACAACTTGGCTCGTTCGTTTTTCATTATGCTCCGCATAAGATGACAGTTTACATCATCACTGCCTATGCGTAGTGCATTGACCCAGTACTTAGCACGCTAGAGAAAATTTGGTAATAAGGTATCATTCCACTTCAAGATTCACTGGTTAATCTTGGGAAATAAAGATACCGGGTGGGTTTGCCACCTGTGTGATGGTAGTTCTCCCACTTGGAGTAAAATGAAACATTGGAACAGGTCATTCACTGCAATCTTCACAATGGTAAACCGCGAAGAAGTGGATTCGCAGTTACGTTTGAAGTGAAAACTTCAGCTTTGACCTAGAACAGATATCCTTCATTCTGTAAACATGAACGATGTAGCCCCTTTAAGGATCTGAAATCTATACCAGCCGTCCCGACCTAACAGACTTCGCTGATGTATTGCATATGAACAGCAACGAGTCAGAAACAACAAAAGCTGTGGTTCATTCAGTAGTGAGGCGAACAAACGTTGCGTTTTATTCAAGCTCACGAATCATATTACGTAAGGTATGTGTGTTTGTCATAATCGGGATTCGAACTCCGGCCACGCTTTTACAAGGCACTTGCGTTGACCAGTACACCTTCGGCTTCACATTGCGTGCAAACGTTCATCCACATTCATTTGTGAGTAATGTTTAACTTGTGTATAATAAATCAGCCATGCTTGAAGCTGAGTAAATAGCAAAGTAGTCAACACGCTTGTCTTATGAAACGTTGGTCGGAATTAATTCGCGGCAGCAGGAGGAACAAGTATTGCTGGCGGGACCTGGCCTTCAATATATTGTATTTATTCTGAAAGGGCTGGCTAGAAATCCATGGAACTGCGAAAGATGCAATCAGCTGAATGTTATCCAAGTCGTAATGAATAAAAGCCTACTACACATCGTTATTGGATAAATTACTTATAAAATACTTGTGAGCAATCGGTAATTTGGTTTATTGGTAACGTCCGATTACTGTGAAGAGAGCTTCGTAAGTCAAGATGAATCAGCTACAAACTTGGTCGTATCTAAATCAAGCAAGGTGTAAACAATTGAACGAAGCAGAAGCCCCAAGTCATGGATCAAGTATACACATACTGGGGTTAAGACTATGTTTGAATAGTTATTTTTGACAAAACCTAGATACGTGAACGGCGATACAGTGCTGTAATTGATACAATTAGCCACAGACGTCGATCAAAAAGCCCGTTTCTTTTTGAAAGTCAACCGAACTCGAACACATTTCAGTTAATACAATACGTTCTGTTCTGAAGAGGGCATACTAGAATACAAGAGCACATCGACTGCAACGAATCAACTATATTTCTTAGCAAGTTCCGACCTTCAGTAATCTTTGGCATTCATTAACCTTTTTCGTTTATTGCTCACGTAAATAGATGCAGAGGTTTCCTTCATAAATTGACTCATCAGTAGCACGGTTTATTTTTAATAAGTTTGACCTATATAAATCTTATTCTTATATTGTTGTGCCTGCCTGGGAATGAGTGATCGAAAATGCATGTTTGCCCTCACGTTTTGTTTACCCTAACGCAGTGAGCTTGTCTGAAAAATTGAGGTTAAATTACGGAAAGATACTCTCCCAATGTATACCGAGGATGACATATGACGAGTTGATGGCCATAAATGTTACAGAGGAGGTTAGTAATGTATTTTTTACTCTGTAGACACGTAAAAATGAGGGAGGCGATGAAATAGATCTGTAATGCCCGGCAGTATTACACGGCCTTCGAGTTCCTTATTTTGGAACTGGATAAGGTGGCGAGCATGCTATTTCTTAATTATGAAACCGATATAGTTGAATGGTTTGAGATATTGTTACAGAAATGAGACAGACCCCTGCCTGCGAGTTTCTGGTTATTAAGGTTCGGGAAAGATTGTATAAAACATCTTTAAAAGCACACCAATAAGCACCACATCCTTTTTCAAACTAAAAACAACAGACCTTGACAGCCGTAAACGTAGTGAGGAAGACTTTGTTATGAAAGATTCTACAAATCCTTCGTAGAACATTCAATGCCATTTGTGCTGCATAATTTGTACGGCGACGCACTCTGTCTGTCTCTGAGGATGAAGATTGATTGTACTTGTCCTCAACAATCAAACGAAATCACATTTTTTGGAAATCGATAAGCGAAAACATGAAGAACAAGCAGTAATTTTGGTGCTAGGGTTTATGAAGTCTACCTAATAATCACTGTGTATTGAGTTTACTTGTTTTCAGCCGGTTGAGGAAGATTATCTTCATGAGGAAACAAACTGAAGCAGAACGAGTCTGTGCGAATGGCTCTGAACTGCTCAAAAATTATAGGAGGTCTCGCCTTGTTGTTTAAATAGTCAGAAGTATTGACTCAAATGCACATTTGCAACATGAACAAAAATAAATTCGTTTGCAAAGCTGAAGCTATACAACGGTTGATAAATTCTACTTTGTATTTGTAAAATAGTGATTTTTTGCCTTATGACATGCTCTAAAAGTGTTCACTTCTCCTATGTTGTGTTATTGAATTTGTTTTCTTGTCAAACTGAAATATAAACTATAAGGTTTTTCTTTCAACTGGGAGTCCTTTGTTGGTATTGCAATTACTTTTTCCGCGTTTGAGCCTGGAAAGCAGTCCGTTGGTATATCACGTGGATGAGTGGCACCAAATGCGATAAAGTATTACGCCGACCTTCCTAGTTTTCATCGAACTGATTATCTACACTATAATTGTGTTACCCTGATGTGTGATCTTTAATTAGTGTGTGACGCTTGCATGACCATCATCATAGACTGTAGATAAGGTTTGCTCTACAGTTTTGATCCTTTTGACGAGTTCATAATGCATCATGTTTTTCTGAACAGTCCTGATAGGAACCCAGATCTAAACGATAGTACCCGTCTGACTTGTTGGTTTTAACAAAGCGAAGTTGTTATACTCACTTTATAGGGCTGTCATCGACTAGGTTTCAGGAACCATCTGTACCGAATAAACTGTTGCAGGGTATGCTGCGCTCGAATTCACGGGTAGAATTCCCAAATCTTTTGAAAGCGCAACGTAAGTTTTCAATGTTTTTGTCATTGTAATTTGATAGGCATGATTACTTCGGTGGTATGATTGTGGAACCATAATAATACGGGACACGAACTAGAAAAAGGATTTGGTTACGAGGAAACTCCTCAAGCCACATCCATATTCGATGACATCGCAACCTAAAGCCCCGCAAAATAGGATGCACATAAGGTGGCCTATCACAGAAGAGCAGCTGTAGTCCGCACGCGTTCCACCAACGTTTAATAAAGTGGGTTTGATAAGCATGGTGAGCATAACGAAGATTTAGAAACAGGTTTTCGAGCGACTTAACACAGACCGAACGAAAATGTAAGGTTGAAAGGAAAAATCGGTCGTGAGAGACGACGCGTTGAGTGAACAGAATGGTAATAAGCATCGTTGAAGTTAAAATAGTCAAGCCTGCCGGAGAGCACACAATAGAAGAGAGGACAACTGGAGACTAACCAAGGAATTCCCGGAAAGAAGACAACTACTGTGGCAGGGCAGAATTAACAATCACTTGTGTCTCTGTGCATGAGACAGGGTTTGTTTGACGACTGGTAACAACCTCATCAAATCTCACTGTCTACTTCATTCCTAGATGGTAGATGAAATGTAAAGAATGTGTATTATAAGCACCATGACCTGCCTGGTGTAAGCGTGTCCTGATAACCTTTAGAGCGAAGTCATCGGGGACGATACTAATGAAAGACTAATTTTCAAGCTAAAGTCGAGAGTACAATAGAATGTTGATTGGTTGATTCATCATCATCATCATTATCATTACCATCACCATCATCATTATAGACAGCAATGCGTCAGTGGTTCACACTGATGCTTAACTGCCATAAAACCAAGTAATTGCACGCTTGACCCAAGTTCACCCAAGAAACCACGAGCGCGTAAAAAGATAACTGATTAACGGTTACTGAAACAATGGATAGCGGAATAACGGTCAACGGTGATGTATAACGGACTACGGGCACGCACAATCAATTCATAACTTTCCGGCCAACCTAATCACCCGAGGCTAACGTATAAACAGAAAAACGATTGGCCACCGGACAGAACTCTTTTTATGTCATGCAGTCCGAAGACCACTCGGTCACAAACCCGTTCATACATATAGGGTCTGTAACTAGCACCAAAGCAAGGTCAAAAAGAATGGACTATACAACAGTCCAGACAGTACATTGTAGGCGCGTACTCGGGAGGACAACATAAGTTGGCACGAAGGCTGAGGAACCTCAAGAAGACCAGAGAAGTACATGGGCATGGCAACTGTGAACGTAATTTTAAACAGCAATAGGTTAGGCCTTTCCAAAAGCAAACAAAAAGGTATTTTCGGAGAATTAGATTTTTCCCAGACGGTCTAACCAGAAGGACACGACAAGGAAGAATATCGGACTGCTGATTGCCATGTAGCCTCAGCCTGATGACAAACAGCTTTTGAACCCACGGAGGAATTTTTACATCCAACAAACAAACGCCGGGAAAAGTAGTGGCTGCAATCCCGATTTATAGAAAAACATGCAATGCGTCGTAACCTTGGACCGTGTGTCCTACTTGGAAAATAATGGAGGTTATCCGCCAGTCTAAAAGTAGGTGCCTGATCAATACTGACAGCTAGTTGACAGCATGTTTCCCAGCGTAATTTCCATTAGGAATTCAGGCACATTTCCATAAACAGTGAGATGCTAAAATCTGGTGAAGATGTTTGCGGACCATGTTTTTCAAATTGTTGTGCCTTTCACTAACTAATTGAAACTCTGAACTTCATAATTTCGTGTTACCACGTAATACCGTCTGGCCAATGGTTGGACAAAAACGTAATAATTATTTTGTTTTCTGTCGTTGTGAGAAGTGATTAGTGTGTTCCTACGAAGGCTACAATTTGTCTTTAGATGAATTAAGAAACAATGGGTTTTTCCAACTATTTAATAAAATAATGAAAAAGGTGTGTTGCGATATAACATTTCGGTTATTCTTATCAGTCGCAAACGTAAAACGAGCACGTTATTCACATCAACCTAGTAGAACCAAGCAGTTACCAAACACACAGTGCTTGGTACTCAAAACGGATTTGGAAGATAAGAAAAAGTGGGCACAGTTTCCATGCTGAGAAAGAGCACTTCATCCCTCCTAAATGCGCGCTGAGCAAAAGCTATGTCAACAGTGATGTGTGACAAAATATCCCATCAGGTTACTCTATGTTTTGTTGAGTAAAAAGGTAAACGTCAACCTCTTTTAAATCGGACCTCTAGTGAATAAACGAACAGATGCGTTAGACCTACCCTGTGGAACCTGATTTACAAACCTGTGTGCGACCGTAGTGGTGCATTACTCTACATTCTAAGCGGATAAATGGTCTTTCTAACGAGAGGTGATTCGAATCAAAGTTTCATTGTCGAGGTGTGATCCGATGCATCTACTGTGGAAAGTTTTTACACAAAAGAGAACAAATTGCCCAAAACGCCAACAATCTGCGCATTTTCACGCTAAAGATTACAACGCAGAATACAAATAGAATTCTCCAAGTCGTTCTCTACGACAGGTGACTGAAGGGGGAAGCTAATCCATTAGGACGAACTGTCTAACGGGAGTTGAATGTATATAACTCTTCATTTTCAGCTGCTGAAGACAGACAGGATTCTAGAGTATAACGGGTGTTGCCTGTCAAATTATTGCCAACTGAGAACGTTGTATGCAAATAGGAAAATCATAAAAGAAATCGAGATAGGGCGGTCAGTTAGTAAAATAAGTGGAAATAATATGGCCGCGATGTCGAAGCTGTCTCGAAAATTGGAAAACGCAGTGTTGGTGAACATACTATTATGTGATGGATAAGATATGACTCCACTATACTAAGAAGTCTACATAACATTCCAATGCGTTGAAGCTTATCAGCCAAAAGCGAGTCGTTCCCTCAATAAAATGCTTTAACGAGGCGAAGGTATACGAGGTCAGCGGCTTAACCCTGATGAGCTGGTTTCGTCCATCTGTCTCAACGGCTATCAGTAGATTAGAAGCGAACAAACGACCTCCTTTAAAATCATGCTGTACGATTGCAAAAGAAGGCGCACGAAGGTAAGTATAGGTGAAGTGAGTCATATATGATGGCCTCTAATAATGTTGATATGTAGACTAGCACATCCACTGAGAAATCATCACCTTAGTGATCTCTTTTACCACCGGTAGAGGCAGGCGTAATATTATCAAACCTCCAACTTCACTGCTGGGAACCCTGTGAAGTGAACAACGGCGGCAACAATATGAGGAATTCATCAAGTCTCTTGGTCGCCTGGTAGTAGACTTTGGATGAATTTCACCAGAATCTGATGGACTATATTGATTGTGTAAAAGCTTACCCAGAATAGTTGGAGAAGAAACACCCACAATGTTGGTGTCATTCATCAGGCCGGTGGTTCAAACTCGAAGAAAATTGTGTAGAGGTCTACTGTGAAAACCATTCAAAGCATTCGCAGCTCCTGTATCAGAACTCCTAAGTAATTCAGGACCAACTAACTGAAATAGTCCAATCTTCAATTTCCTAGTTGTTGATTTGCGTAAAATTACGAGTTAATGGAAGAACTTTGCAGTTAGCCGTTGTACAAGATGCAACCCGTCTTCCTGGTTGAATGCGGCTCATCGACCACTTACACTTATATAGTCATTTTGATCATCCTCAGACCGAGGTTGTCGGTAATGCGTTCGCACATGCTGTTCTCAAGAATAGGTTTTCAGTACTTCGCTACGAATTTGGCATGGCGATCCGCTGCTTTTCAGATCAATCAGTGGTGTGGGTTTTCCGACGAATATGAGGACCTCCTTCAAATAAGTGCCTAGTTCATCATAGTAGTGGCACGTATTAAATGTGTTCAAACCCCGGACAGAAAGAGTTTGCATCTAAACACGTGTTATAAGAGTTTGGATGGCTAGTGACGACTGAACTGACTAAGCTATTTCTGCAGAACAAACGGAAGAAAATCATTTTATGGTCACAAAGCTCGAAGTGTACAAGGACTTTGAGAATATTGACTATTAGATGCCAATTGGTGAAAACTTAGTCCAGATGTAACGGAGTCTGTATCCCTCTTTGTTAGTTTTGCACGGTAGTGTACAAACCAACATCAATCGTGCGCAAAATACGAGCTTGCGGCGCATTACATTACCGTGCAAATGCCTACTGGTTTGTTCCAACCCAGATTCCCCCACTTGAGTTGTTTTCCATTGGACGGTTCAGATGCTTCTAAATCATATACATGCACACACAATGAAAGTTGTCTTGTCTTCGCATTTGCTTGCCAGCCCTGACCGACAGTTCGTTGTTGACTGTATCATTGGACCCGAGTAGCCTGCCTGGTGCTTACTGTTCTTGCAGTCTTTTCTGAAGCAAACAAGCGGTTTTTGCAATATTTTTCCTACTGATTGCGTTAATATCACCGTAATAAAAGCAGTTTTCATTAGGTGACAAGAACCTTTTACCATGGAATTTTCCTAACGCGTACATATGAATGCAGATGAAACTGATTTCTGCAACAATGAAGGCTCAAGTGTGTGGTGAACCTATGTGGGTGATATATTCTAAAAGATCAAACATGGGTGATCAGTAGGTGAATGCGAGACTAATCAATATCAAAAATGATCAGGAGGATTATTGATCGAAAGTGTCTGAGAAAATACAGTAAGTTCTGGATCACTACAATGAAGCGCAGCGTTTACAAAGAGAGTGAAGTCTATTGTCATAATTCCTGTTCTATCGCTTCAAATGAGCAAAGTGACAGTGACTTCAAATTCAGAGTTGGAAAAAAGAAGTGTTTGGACAAGGTTGAGTGGCTGCAACGATTCGGGGGCTAATGGCAGCTAACACATGAAAACAACGCCTATAAATTATTTTATAGCAAGGTAAAGGTGATCGTCAGACTGTGCCCTCCAATTAGATGCCTGGTAGCCTCCAATTCATACGAGTCGCTTAACGAAAGACTCACAGTGTTTGATGACTGCCTTTTATTAAGCTTGTACTCGGTAACTTTTCTGACTTAACTTGCTTGAAGAGACTGTTCGAGAAGAGTGGAACATTGAGAAATCAACCTTCTGTTTTCAGATAGCTTTGGAAGCACTAAACTAGCATAACACATGTGTGTTCGAACATGTCGCAGTTTAGAAATCATAGCTGCAATTGGGTCAATACATGTTTTGAGTTTCTCTAGCACGACTGAACACAGTCTACCTCAAACTGACAAGTTGAACAGGCATATCGATTTGAGTGTGAGTATCAGAAAGCGTTACAAACACGATTATGGGCGTAGCCAGTTCAAATTGACAATCCGAGGTGAACTATATCCAGCCAACCTAAAACGGCTTAAAACAAACAAGAACTCGGGCATATAAAAAATCCCTCCACAAATGATACTCCCAGAACCCGTGACAAAGCGAATAAAGGCTTCGAGTCGAAGCGTGAAGGGTTTCCGATTCAATCCTCATTCGGGTGATCTCTACCTGATGAGTCCAAACAAGAACAAAAGTGGTCGTAGAGGGCCGGTAGAGGGTGAACATCGAGAAACTTAGCAAAACACCATTTCCAGCAAATGCGCCCGCAGCCAGTGCGAACTAATAGTTTGAGGTTAGCCGTGTCCAACATCATTAACACATTGTAAAACAAGTATTTCTCATCAAAACCGGTTTGTGCATATTCGAAACCAAGGGTTGTATGCCGGAAGGAACAGAAAAAAACCATAAATTTGAAACCACTAATTCTCAACTGTTTTTGTTATTTAGATACAACATCTGATGG
Source organism: Paragonimus heterotremus (assembly GCA_013368495.1). Classification (NCBI taxonomy): domain Eukaryota; kingdom Metazoa; phylum Platyhelminthes; class Trematoda; order Plagiorchiida; family Troglotrematidae; genus Paragonimus; species Paragonimus heterotremus. The sequence continues at coordinate 52,186 of LUCH01001431.1, forward strand.
GAAATATGCTTATTTATTAAAAAACGGGAAAATGTCCACTAGTGGTTTGCTACTTCCATAACACAAAACAATTAACTCTGAGTTGTGCGCAAAAAAATACACAAATAGATACGTTCAAAGGTATAAACAGACATACGTGGGAAGTTCACGTCGGACATACTAACGGGTGATAGAAAGCGTTGGACGCTTTTTGTAGGTGTCTGCAGATGAACAGGCCGATGAACTAACAATGGTAACCCTGCTGTGAGTATGTCTCTGCTGCAAAAGAATCCTGCGCATTTTGCTGAAACCACTGATTACGGTTCATTTAAGGTCACAAATTTTTAACTTCAAATGACAACGCTAAGGTTTGACATTCATGGTGTTCATGTACAAATTGTGAGATCACCGTTGAGGTTTACATACCACACGTCAGGAGTTTGTTAGTCTGCTCACTCAGCGATTGCGGACTATGGCTTAAATTACCTCCCGGTTTATTCTGTTGTCTCTAATTAATATACACACGTAAGTCTGCTCGAGTAAAACCATGTAATGTAACGTCTAATTCAGAATGTCTATTTTTAACTTACATACAGACTGCCTAAGCAAACCAGTTGCCAAATTAGTGACCCATGCTTGCTGAACTAAAAACAGACCGACAAAATTGAACTGTCAATCTTCAAATGCAATAATTGGAATTACAAAATGAACATTCTTACATGAAGGTTATCCGACATCATGTATTCGATTTAACGTCGACACGTTTATGGTTGCTCTTGGACGGAATGCACGTTTAATCTGAAATGTAGTTAATAAACGCAAGTTAGAAAAAAACACCAGATTCAAGTTTTGCTATTATTAGAGATCCTTATTGTTGCATATTCCTATCCGGACCAGAATTTGCACTCCAGCTCTCGCGTATGTGAGACCAGCAGGTTAACTAGAAAGTTAGCGATCTCACAATGGCATTGACCACATATTCATATCCAAAATCTCAAACACAACCGTGTATATACTGTGTTCGGCTTGGCCGATAATTTCGGAATGGATATTAGCATAGGCAGTCTGGTTAATTCAGTCGACACTCCGGTGATCAATACATCTCACGTAGGTCGAAGCTACTGTTTTCATCAAACCAAATGAGCACAGTTTGACTACGTAATGCAGTTCGGGAATATAGATTAGTTTAAATTTTACTTCTGTAGGTTTACACAATCTTGCACTACAACTTGAATGACTTTGGCCATTGAATGAGCAATATTCCCGTGACAGTTGTGTACCCCGGACCATTAACATGTGATAACGAGAAAACATTGTAATATCGTTTTACCACAGGAGTACCGTCTAAACATTATCCACATCATACCACCTTATCCTGGACTGCTTAGTACCAAGTTGCTATTGTCATCGTCCGTGCAGACAGACCTTTTTACTCGGCGGTACAAAGTAGCCAGAAAGACCTCACAGTTAGGTTGGAGAAAAGGCTGATCGTAAAAATATCATTCGATCCCGACAGTATAATATGCTGCTGGCAATAACAATGGTTAATACCATCAAGCACGTTCACGGAAACTTGCCTTACTCCCAATAAGAGGGTCGTGGTCTTTAGATAACCTTATTCATGATGTGCACGGAGGTGAAAATCTCCCACTAACCACCTGATAATGTTGAATACGTTGATAAAATTGAATTCCGGGCAGACATAGTGGATGATACCATATTTCCGGACGGTTCCGTAAGCCGTGGAATCTCAACAGTTATTTGCTTTTGGCAAACAGTAATTTTTCCAAACACTCTGAAGTATCTACTAGATACAACGCATATAATATGGCTATCTCATTGCTACTTCGCGGTTGAATCTAAGTAGTGTGAGTGAAATGATCTCGATCACATTTTCTGGAGAAAAAAATGAAACGTAGTAATCACGGAATCTTGACTGTTGGTTTATTGCCTCACCGTGGACAAATACTTTGTTGGCTGATCATTGGTGGAAAGTGTGCTGCAAACTCAATCTGAGACCTTTTCACAGATCACTGCATTTTTTAATGATACCACTATCATGTAGTTAATACAAAATAAAAGTTTTACACCCTAACACGGACCACATGACTTTTCAAGACTAATTTGTACAGTCGGTTGAGTATGACATAGTGGAATTTTGACTCGAAAACCCGTCCACACTTTCTTTTTATGGGATTTGTAAACTGACTACTTTATGCCTTGATTCGATTTCTGGTTAGGTGAGAAGAACATAAGGCAACGATAGTCAATCAGCGCTTTCGGTCAATTAAAGACTTCGGTGTGATTACGAAGACGATTTTCGTCACCCTAACAACTGTAATACGAAACCAGGCGTGGATACACATCTACATAGTTGCACGAAAATCGGCAGATAGTAAATTAACACGTTTGTTCTACAAGCGAGACCGTGACGACTCGAACGGATGTTCGATGCACAGTTTAGAGGTGATGTGTAGGGGGGACAGTTTGGATGAACAAACGAACGAAATGTTTTTCAAGGTTGCAGTGTACTTTGGTCGGTTTCAGCATTTTAGTCCGAAGACCTTATAATTACGGATATGGTTGTCAAAGTGTGCTAGAACAGAATAAATTGCTAAAAATCTGGACTTTGGCTGGATTCGAACCAGAAACAGAACCAACATGTGCACCCACAGCAAATGCTCTACCAGCTGAGCTACGAAGCCACGCCGGAAGCTCAGATATTTTACATTGGGACCTAGTTACCCACTCAAAACCAACTGTATCACATACGTTTCTGTCTCTAGTTGGAATCCAGTCGAGGTCCAAATTCTTCGCAATCAGGTCTTTTTTAAATCATCAAATGCCCCATACTAATTATCAGTAGCATAGTCTGTTAATCATTGGTTTCCAACATCAGAGGGAAACTCGTATTGCAGGTTGGTAGCGTTTTTTTACTGTACCCGGCCAGCTATTTCAAACGCTAGTTAAATGGCGACATCAATTCGTTTACCTTTTTGGTTTGTTCATTTATTGATATGGTCACATTTAACCTAGTGTTTTTACAGTTGAAACGTGTACACGTGATTTTCCGTCGTCCTAATGGAAATTAATTACAGCGAAATAAAATGTGACTCTGTATGGTAATTCATACAACGAATCGATATGTATTTCGTGGAGAAACATTCAGGGCTATACTGGTTGACTGCCATTTTGTACTGTTTCGTTAATGTACTTATCAGTTGTGTTAGGTCGATTACTGGCAACTCTCCAAATAAACATAAATCCTCTGTTGACCTCTGTTTTGTGGCTCACATCAACAACATGTAAAATGTTACCCAGGTAGGTTGTTGTTAGACGACAATACTAACTTTCATGACCACTGGTCGGAAGCGACCATTGTAAACTCAAAACAAGCCTTTATTTACTGAAAAGGTAGCTATCTACCAACTAAATATTAAGGGATATTTGACTTCCGCGAATTAGCATTGTCAAAATAGGTTTGTTGTGGCAAGCCGAATGGAAACCAGCAATATTAGTTAGAAAATACTCATGTTCACTGTAGAGTGTTAGCTTTTAAACCAAGTGTTATAGAACTAATTAGCGCTCTTCGTTGGCCTATGACTTGCTGAGCACTACTCAGAGGAGTTTGCACTGTCCATCATCCAAAATTACAATGGAACATCTCACTGGTTTGTGTCGTGTCATCTAGACTGAAACAGTTGGAACTCACTCTAATTTGAAAGCAGCTTTCACATTCTGGTAAACTTGTTGGCTGGTCTCTTACAAAAATTTAACAAAACGTGAGCTATCTAGTCAATAACGCAAATCTCAGTACATAAATCTCGGTACACTCATTCAATACTTGCCGGGAGACCCCGACAGACTTTGACAACTAAGTGTTAAAAACTCTGTTTTCGTTCATACCCGTGCAGGTCAATATAATTACAGAAGCCACGTGCTCCGTTGTAGGAGGTGTACGGAAAAATGGGGGATCGTTTGGTCATAGGTTTTGGAAACAAAATTTTCTAACTCGAGTTTGAGTCACTACAGCATCGTCCGTGGTCCGCACATATACTGATACACCATATTCGAACCGATGGCTTGACCCCACTTGATATAACTGGCCCATGGTAGTAGCGAGCTGTGCACGAATTTGTTTTGTCAATAAAGACAAGGTAAACGAATCGTGATCACCCTGCCTATGATTACTATACACTGTCACAATTGTGTTGTCTGACGTGAAAAAATCGTGTAATCCATGTGATGTCTTTCTATTTATCGACTTGGTGTTTGCCGTACAATATTTTTTTGTTTATTCAGCTACCAAATTAAACTACATGATGGTCTTTGTTCCGTTCACTTAAGCACGATTTACGAACCCTATCCTTAGAAATTCAAGTTGTAAAGCCAGGGGTGGCCAAAATTCCTTCTCTGTCAGGCCAGTTTCATGTTATGGATCTTAACAGGAACGAAAGCGGTCGTGCATTATCAAGCTGAGGGTGACCATACAGAAACTTTCAAATTGGGTCTATAGATGTTCCTCTGAGTTCGTCCCATGTACTCCGCACTATGACAACAAATAAACGAGTATACACAAAATGGTGTCTCACGGACGGTTAGTTTATTTCTCAGATTAAAGAAACTGTCAAGGAAGTGACTCGAATTCGTAACGCTGATTTTGATAAATGTCCATGAAGCGGGGAGGTAAAACGGAGATTTACCACTTCGGCTGTTAAGTCAACCTTGAATATTCTCTGCATTAAAGACGTAGTTTGAGAAAGTAACTTCAGTGCGTTTCACTATGAAACATTTCTAACCTCCATTTTCTCGGAGCATACTATCGAAAAAGTACAGCCTATGAATCGTGATTTATAAACTGTACACTGAACCTACAAAATCTGCTAGTTTATGCAAATAACTGATAACCTAAAATACTTGCTTTCTGCAATACACGCTCTCCACTGTGTTTAAAAACGTCCACTGTTAATCGCAGACAGTTACATTCGCATTTCTTTAAAATTATTTCATCCGACAATAACGCCGCCTCGTTATAAGTGTACCAACTTTGGGCTCATTGATATAGTCAAGCTTTGTTTCGAAGTGGCGCCATTCTTTTGAGATATAAATTGATATAGACCAATTTCGGTGATAGTTCCAACACAAACAATTGTTTCCAAACCTATAGCGCAAAGTTCATTCTTCGGAGAGTACACCTATCAGTGAAATACAGTTTTCGAATGAATAACGGACCTGAAGGTCGACTGTCGATTCGTATTAGCGTAGTGTGATTAGAATGCGACATCTTTACACATTTGGTTCGGATGACATATTCTGAGAGAAGCTGCTTGACAAACTCTGAGATATGGTCCTTCATCCAAGTTCCTAAATTGTTCTCAACCTTGTCAGATATCCTAACCAAATTCAGTAGGAATAAAGTATAACTGTTTAAGCATCGAGTTTAACATTTTTATTAAATCGAACGAGAAGAACACAAGGTTATGAGCAAGTATCAATACTCAACTCAAGAGTGTTGTAATCTCGATCTTATTTGTACAGTACGTTTCAAGGCGATTAATCATACACCGGATGTCTCATGAAGAACGTTGCCTAGTGTTCTGAATAATACCACTAGGAAAACGCATTGCAATTTCTTGTGGTAAATTGGACTAGATGGAGCCTGGTTAAGTGGTCTACATTACTGCCTTTCAAAAGGAGTGAATGGAAGGCCATCGAATGTTTCAAGGCCATATCCAATGAACTTCCTCTATCAAGGGGCTTTCTGAAGTCCGTACTCAACATTGTGGCAAATACATCAACGGTGTTTTACCAGCATTTGCAGCTTGGACGAGATATTAACAGAGACGTGTAAATATTACTGCAAAATTGCTTTATTAATAAAGAGTCTTTCAAACCACTAAAGTCACTTGAGGTTAAGGTTTTTTACTTGTGAAGATTTCCACAATTTTGCATACTCGCATTTCGAACTATTTGGTTCGGGTCCAACTCTTCAAAGCACAAGGTAGCGAAAGATTCACATAACTCTTGAAACCCAACTGAGATTTAGTGACTCATTTTTGTCCCTGAAGTAGTTTCAAGTAACTGAAGACAATGAACATCCTAGAAGATATATATGTGTGTTTATTCAACGTAATGATATTAATTTCGGGGAAAGTATTCAATATACTACCGCATGAGAGGCAATCATAGAATGTCTCGATATGAGTTGGGAGAATACATGTTAATATGCCATACAAGTGTCGACGTCCTTCTTCCAAATCCATTTAATTGGCAACTCAACGGGACAATCAGAGATAGATAGCTCAGCTCAATCTTTCTTGATAGTTTCCAGAAAACGTTTTCAAAAACGTTGACGAAGCAGCTATCCGCAATGAAGTCATGAGAAATATACCAAAACAATTTCCTTCTCTTCAATGATCAGTTGCAAGTAAAAAATCTAAAGAACCAGTTGAACTCTTTTTATCAGAACATACTGTTCGTCACTGAAAGTACGCATAAGACCGTCCACCGTTTGATGATAATGTTGCACCAAAGTATAATCACACGGCTTCATTTAACAAAGTATCTAGAATACAATTACTTGAACAGGTTAATATTTATATTTTACGGATTTTAGTTCGGTCAGATGAACAAAGTTTAATGTGTACGCTACTGTCCTAACCAATTTGCAGTTGCAATGAAAATGAGGTTCTGGAACAAGCTTGGCTAGATACCATCCTACGGCGCTATGATGGATTCAAACAGTGTTTACACAGTTCAAGCAGCTAGCGCGATCAGACACAGACTCCAACTAGAGAATTAGTTCGTTTTTTGACTCTAACATTCGTTCTCCATCCCATTTTTCAGCTGAATGTTTCATTCAGTTTCTCAAAATCCCGCATGTCTTATGCATCGTTATATCCCGGTACGTCCGTAGTGGGTAGTTGCGGCACGGCAACTAAAATTTCTCCCGATTTTTACCTGCTCATATTTTGTGCGTCAAACCACCAGAATTACTCTACTCTGGCTGTGATTAGTTGAATTACCGTTAACCGTTTTTTGGTCGAGTCGACTTATACAATCTTATAAAACAGAAAATTTAGGCTGTTTGACGATTTTACAAGAGTGTTGACCGTTGCCGAGGCCATTAAGATCCGACTACGCAACCCTGATATTTGCACTCAGAAGAAGTTCGTACGGACACAATCTTCTCTGGCTTACAATCAATCAAGTCTACAATTTGGAACAGTGATTGCATAACTGATAAGAAACACGTAGTCCATAACCTCTGTCAACCACTTTTCTGACTCACCCCGGTTACTGTTTTCAGATTTATTTTGTCGCATTTAGCCTGACGATCAAACACAGAAAACAATCCTTGTTCGCTACTTTGTCGTTCTCATGACTACATTGGGTAGGTTCGAACGAATTTACAAGATTTTGTGGAAGAATGTGGATCTGTCATGAGTGATTGAGTGTTGATGATAAAAGCCTTGTCATCGATTTGTTTTCAGGGAAATTTTCTTCAACATTTCACACTGAATTTAATAAGAACTTTCGATGTGCAGATCTTCCCAGGCAACTTCGCTTCAAAAAAGTGGATATATAAATCGAAAGGTTGCAGTCGTCCGGAAAGATTAGAGCCATTTTATCTGCAAGGCAGAAGCTATAGAGTTCCGAAAGTGTTTGAATCAGTGTTTCAATTCAAGCATCTAGGCTTATCAATATCGCCAATAAAAACTGAAAAATTTCTCTCATTGAATGAACTGATGTCTTTTGCCAGAACCTGTAGAAATTCACGTAAATGACAATACTGACGTTTCTCTGCAACTGGTGGTTGTCAATACTAGGCCATGTGAATGACCATGATCTCGTAAATATTTCCAAGAACCGTTCATACTGGCTCGGCACTGGTACTTGGCATCACTATAACATAATCCACATGTGTCGTAACCTTCAAAAAACAGAGAATAATGTTATAATGTGGTCAACTTATGTCCTATAAAAGCAGAAAAGAAAAGAAACCCAACTGCATCGAAAGTAGTACTTTGTTTTCCGATCCGTCAAACAATGACGGTGGGTACATACGCGCACGTTGCAGAGAAACGAGGATGCAAACTTGAAAAAAAAACGATAGTAGCTAAGCCGAGCTGTTTGGCATCTGTCAAATATAGTCTTTTACAGAAGAAAGACTGGAGTTTGTGGAATTACACAGTAAACTCTGAGAACAAAATAACATTATAACAATAACAACATTAAAAGGGGTATTGTGAAAATCAGAGGAACAACTCAAACTTGCTGACAGAAGAAACGTTATGTACAACGTCCAAAGTACTACGCGGACAAACAAGAAGGAAGCTGCCAATAAGTATTCATAAACAAGAAATAGTCATCAGGAGACGTAAGCAATTTCCTTCGATATCGGGCCAGAAGGATCACAGTGGACACACCTTCAAACTGAGTACCACTGAAGTCTTTAAGCAAGCAAACATTAGACACGCAGAAGGATTCCCCTAGCTTTTGTACTTATCAGCTTGGTCATTAAACGAGCACATCGAGCGGGACAATAGCTACAAGCCGAAGCGAACCAAGGACATGAGGAGATGTAAACGCCGCCAAGCCGAAATGTCGGCAAATGCGAACGCAGAGGTTAAAACGGATCGGGCTAGTGATCAAAACTGAACAACGGATAATAAATCAAATCGAATTCCAAAAACGAAAAAATGGCTCAGCTAATGAAAGAGCAAGGACCAACCAGTAAGGTTCAGGGTGAAAGTTCAACAGCAACAGGAAGATCAAATGTTCGAGAGGACTGGGAAATAACCAGTCGGATCTCATGTCAAGGTTTAAATGCAAAAAGGCAGTCAACAATAGTTCACATCAAAGATTGAAACAACAGGAAGTTAGCAATCAGAATTCACTTGAGAGTGTCAACTTACTCCGGGATATAAGTGTTGGCATCCACATAATTACAACATACCCTACGCTCAAACCTATACGTTGAAACACTAAAACAGAGATGATGTCACCTTGTTTGATGATAAAACGTTTGCATCCTAAATACCAAGCTGCGCGAACATCCCAATACCTACATTCCCATCTCTAACTTCAAAAAACACCATCCCTGTCTCCAGTTATTAGAAGAGACAGATACGTGTTTAGTTTGAGTGTGTAACACAGTCTGATTCAGCACTGTTGAGGTGCTTTGTCAACATAAGTTTATGTTGTGATATACTCTGTATATTTGGCAAGTATGAGTCACAAACTGAGCTGTCGTACATCGTTGAAGAAGAAAGAATTAGAAGTAAAAAGGTAGCTAGTCTCTGCGAGCTCACCGTATATATGTGTATATATAACAACACCCACAAGTGATCGCAAATTTCGCCTTTCCATAAACCTTACAGTCGCCCGGAGTCCCCAACTATAAATCAATAATCGAAATATCGTTCAACAAATGAATGATTCCAACTAGGAGTGAAGTCTTAGTCGAGGCATTGTCGATTGGAGTTAACAGGACAGTTACTGTGTCTCCTCTCGAGGCGATCGAGCGGACTGATCATTACTCACAAGCGAAAGTAATTGAGCGTTCGCATTTGATAATTCGGTCGTACCTAATGTGAGGTCAGTGGCACAGTAGTAATCAAGGTTGTCTCATGAACATCGTGACCTGACTTCTAGTCCAGGCAGTGGCAAGAATATGCACTACTGACGAGAAAGAAGCTAAACTGTAGTGCTTCTTTATGAAACTGGCCGACTGGAAGGTCTACCAGAATGCGGAAGGCTCGATCAATAGTGCGTGGTGCTTAATCTATTAAAAACTAAAATTGCCATCTATTCACCAAAAAGTCTTTTTCACGTTCCTTCAGTCGGGTTTGTTTAAACCTAAACCTGTCAGTTCAACAATGATTCGGACAACAACAAACGATGCGCTATTTTAAGGTCAGTCATATACAAGCACGGTTGAAAGAAGCAGGCCGATTCGTTTATGGATAACCGTAATTACAACAGTAGTTACAACAAGCGGACACACTAAGCACAAAGTTATTAGCAAGAATAGGCTTGAGACCGACTGAGTATTCAAGATTTCAGAACAACCTATGGAAAAAAAAGACGATTTGTTTACGGATGACTTTTCACTTTTAAAACAAAGCTTTTTCAGGCTAGGAAAAGCTTTCGAGTTAAAGGTTACTCATAACTCAAAAAACAAATGGCCTATTGTTCACACGTTGCTTCTGATATTGGAAAAACAAAGTTAACTGTGGTTGCATCGGAAAAAAGTCTTAATCCTCCACGGACTTCATAGCTTAAGGTGAAAAAACAAGCCGGCCGATGACCTACTCATCAATCGTGATTTTTTTCAATAGGGTCCTATAGACTTGAAGGCTGCAAACGTGTCGATGGAACGTACTAAAAACTATGTGATGTTTTAAACAGTTTATCCTGAAGTCAATATTTTTGCACGTATCGACTGATATTGTGCTCATCGGATAAACTTCACTGAAGCGGAGTTGAAATGAAAACATTTTCATGACAAACCCCAGGCCCTAGCATAAAGGTGACCGATCCAATGAGTATCTTTTTGGGGATTGCAAGCAGTACACAATTAATTCTTAATTTCATCATACGCCTGGCGATTGAGTAAGAACAACGCTTCAGAGGTTGTCAGTTTGTATCTGTCAGAATGGTGAAAATGCAAATTATGTAATATTTTTAGTCAAATGTACAATAAGAAGTTTTCCGGGGAAATATAGGTTTCCAACATTCCCTCTTCTCTTGATTAATTGAACACGTTCGGAAACGCAACCGCTAGTAAAGTTGTGGTTCGGTTACGTAAATTATATTAAACCTAACTACGTCTGTGTGCACGTTCACATACTTCTTTCCCTCTGATTGAAATGCCGTCATGTCTTTTATGATTTACTTAGTTAATTCTTTGTTCCCTTCTCACTGTGTTGTTGCACCGATGTTAATAAAACCAAGTGGCTTGGATATCATTTTTCGAGTGAAACGCTTTAACTTGTTTCTAATCATGTGATCTCGCTGTTAGAGCAATCAACAGAGGGGAGTAGTACATTTTTATCTACAGGACCGTCTGACAGTTTAAGATCTAATGCGACTTCCTAGTTCTTCAACGGAAACTAATCCACACTTGGATAGAAAATGCTCTCCATCCGACAGTAATCAAGCACGTGCCGTTATTATTTGATACACACGGTATCAAACAGCTTTGGTGTGAAAAAAATTACTTCTGAAGATCCGTTGCTCAAACGGAAGATAGAAGTCGTGCAATTCTTTTGGACATTGTTTGATATAAGAGTTGTTAAACGATGATGTAATGTATTTGGCTATTCGGACCCACACCACCTATGATACAAACATGCAGTGCTTAATTGCATTGAAAGACTCGGATCGTTGATTGATTTACTGTTATTTGAACCTGTTACTACAACTGTACATTGTGTGAGTTTCTTTCTAACAGCATTCTGCGCGCAAATTAATCACAGTCAGACTTACCATTATTAAAGTAGAGACCAGCAGTCGTTTTATACACATACCAACGTACTATAACTTGGGCAAGAATAAATCAACGATATTGTTTAAATATTGCATTGAAACAGACTCAAAGCCATAACTCAGTTTAGCTTCTAAAGTTGGACAGTTTTGACAGTTATGTTTTTTTACTGTCCTCCGCTATTCCTGAACCCCAGTTATCCTGCTTCGATGAAGCGAAATCAAACTAACGAAATTGCACTAAATGGTACGAAAGGTTGTAATTAGCCTCGGTGAGAAAAAGAGGCTCGCATGTGGGTTGTCATTGTTAGTCGACCAATCTGATCATCCGTACACATGCATAAGACGGGTTCCGCATTACCCGTCACATACGAATGTGTCAGCGTGTGAACTAGATTGCATCAAAGACCTCGTTGAGTACCAGCATTTAGACAAGATCATGAAATCCAATAAATTTAGCTGAGCAGTCATGGACGGATTTTAAACAATCGCGTTAATTAATCGACTCCTTCACACAAGACAAATAATTTGAATGCATACTGAGTGGATCCAATGGAATATATCAACAACACCTGCGTCTAGAAGTAGACAAACTAAATCTCTGTGATTAATTCCAACGATGCAGCATGTCGTCGAATTCACTGAGGTTACAATGTCGAGTTAAATTCGTGGCAGCGTGCAGTTTCAAATCCGACACTCAGTACAATCACGAACGTGAAGGGCGCTGGCGGTTTCAACGAGTGACGGTTAATTCGAACAGGCGTTGTGCGAAGAAATTTTAGTTACTCAAAACTTATGCAGCGTGATTCGTTGACGAGCACAGCCTCGAATCTACCCACAGTCTGGCAGCGTTAAATATTTCGCCCTCGGCGATCTGTTAGTAAACAACACATCGACAATGCTAGGCTCAGGAGATTTAATCCGGTTATTTACCATTAGTTCTTATATGTGAATATTTTCGGGTTGTGTTGGTAAGCCGCGTGCTATTCTTCTCAGAGACCTGAGTAAATAGTGGCCAACTTTTTCACTTATCAAAGTATGTTCGTATGTCCCATCCTCAGTGTTCTGTTTGGTTTCTCGACAGAAATTTAATCCACTATATTTCCCTTATCCTGTACGAAATGTCGAAATATACAGTCCTCAACTGAAGTGCCTTGTGTTTCAAACTGTCACTATGTGTTTGGTGATCAAACCTAAATGTAACTTTGGGATATCTTGTCCATTTTGTTTCCAAAATATAAGGATTTCGTTATCCATCCAATTAACCACTGTTGAATGGCCAGTCTGTGAACAAATTTTTTCACATTTCTTGTTGTTTTCTACACATTCCGAGTTAGTTTACAGCATATTTGTGGCTTCATCGACAAAACACCCTGAACATCCCATGCAGCACGTGACCAAAGTAATCAAGTTCGTTGCAAATTGTTATGCTGAACTTGAAAAGAACCTATAACTAGTCCTTCCAATATACATATACATATATCATCGTAAGAGATCTGTATACATCCTTGACGGTTTTAAATGTATTGTCAAGTAATGTAATGATGACGAATCATAGATTTTTCTTATTGTGAATGAAATAAACGACTCTCAGATAGATAAGCAGTACCAACGAAAGCTGCTCTTTGATCTAGAGAAATTTGTAAAAGAAGAAATCAAGTTACTTCTAAGGTCATGAAGTTCCACATTTTTATCCAACGTTGTCAGTGTTAAATTTCTTACTTACAGTAGAGGATTCTTCGTTGTAGTTGGTAGTTTACTTGGCTGTAAAGTATCATTGATAGGAGGTGTACTGAGATCAGTCACAAAACTCGCAGCCGTCTAGCATACTACCAAGAAGATGGTTACCGGTGCGCTACCACTAGTCCTTTCTTTTGTCTTGCTCACTACCTTATTCATGGAGAAAATGATGCTATGAATACAAATAAGCCACAGGTAAATCAGGCCTTAACAGATATTACGGACGATCAAAGTTTTCTTCAACAAAAATGGATTGTTCTCCATTTCATGAAATGAAGTAGAATGTAATTCGCTAATCCATTATGGCTCATCAAAGTAAAACGGTTCAAGCAACAAGGAATGGTTCATCCGAATTTTGAACTTTGTGATGAGCTTGGAGTCTTTTGACGTAGTGAATTTGCACGTTGTCTGAGAGATATTATGACACAACTTGAATACACATTCTTTGTTATCATTCCAACATTTAGTAATACTAGAGGCGTGTACTGTCCGCAGCATGAGTATAATCGTAATATTTCCAAAGTGACAGATGAGTTTGAATCCCAACGAGCTCAACAATATCATATTTATTAAAGTGCAAGATAGTGAATAGATGAAAGCTCATTCGGACAATCTTTGTAAGTATTTTGTTGGCTATTTTCAAATTCGTCGACGGGCAGAAATGTTTCACAGAAAAAGAAATCTTGGATAAACACACAGTATGTACATTATTACTCCTCTCTTCACAAAACAGTGAACTCATTAGATTCACTACAAATCAATGAAGTTAACAAGTTGGCTAAACAGTTTGTATTCGTGTTTCATCATGTCCACCTCAAAATTCATCCCAAACAAGAGAGTAAAACGCCCATGTTTAGTAACCAGATCCTTTAAGCATTCCAAACCGGTACAACGCCTACGCGAAGTGGGTCACAACCATTGTCCGTTAAAAAACGCAGTGTACACAAAAACACGGGTAATATTTCAAATGGGTCTAAGTAATGGAAGCCAAATGATCGTCTCGGCCATTATGTTATAGAGTGAACGACACAAATATAATCGCACTGCTTAAGAACGAGTCAATCTGAACTCGTATAAGTGTATTTTTACGTTGACCAACTGTGGAGAAGAACCGGAGTTGTTACAGTAAGAACACGGGCATCATGTGTGAACAAGACCGAACACTAACTGGCTATTAAGCCCAGCAATTCGTTTCAGCAATTTTCTGGTCTGTCTCAAACTTTTTCACATTTCTTGTTGTTTTCTACACATTCCGAGTTAGTTTACAGCATATTTGTGGCTTCATCGACAAAACACCCTGAACATCCCATGCAGC
>LUCH01001431.1:66809-101739 GCA_013368495.1 Paragonimus heterotremus
CAAGTTCGTTGCAAATTGTTATGCTGAACTTGAAAAGAACCTATAATTAGTCCTTCCAAAATTCTCATCAGATCATCAAAAGCAAAACGGATAAGTAGATTTACGTAGCTTAGAAATATATTCATCATGTATTGACATTTTAACACCTCAGTAATTGTGTGCTGATTCCATGAAAGGAATGGAATCGAACAAGCGCATCTGGCTGACCACTGCTGCGTAATGAATTTGTGGATAACTGTACAATCTATATGTGGCAACCACTTCATTATTGAACAAACAGTAACTGACTTCAGTAGTCAAAGCATGCGTGACTGGAGCAGGTATCACTGAATCGGTCAAAATGAACATGCTGGGTGGTCCTGAGAAATCTCTGATGATGTTTAGATCAGCTTGTTGTAAATTGCTCATCATTATTTTAACTCCTATAAATACCAGATTCCTATCGATGTGTTCATAACAGTAACCAATAAGTGGTTATCACTAGACGTTCAACTATGTGAATATCAAGTTAAAAGGCATGAAAACCGAGCCAGGTCTTGTTGAAGTCCATGACTGTTAAATGAAAATATTGACGTTCATTATATTTACCTTTTAGGTTAACTTCTGTAAATTGGCCTTAAACATGCTGGACATATGTTACCATTCACTTCCAACACAAGATGATCCATATTTTGCACACTACACAGATGAAAACAAATCCAAGCACATTCCGTTGTCCTGTTGGTTGATTCGCCCGTTCCAACAATTATGTTTCTGTGTCTCCAGGTTACTTTAGTGCTTTCCGAGTGTTTTCTTTTATGTTACTCTCTGTCTGAAGAGTGACTCAAATTAGACGGATCGAGCTGTTGCAACACAGAAAAGAGAAGAAGAGGGAACGCCATACTAAAGTCACAGTGTTACATAAAGGTGGAGCTCCCAAACTAGTCCGGTCAACAAGTAGATCAAGGCAGTCATGGCATGCTTGGACGACACAACCTAAAAACGCAATCCAAAAGGAGTATACACCTAATTTTGGTTGATATAGTCATGCACCAGTGGTGTTTGATCAGCGTTCGCCAGTGTAATTCACTTTCGAGGCCTGATGGCGCACTTCGTTGGAACTCAAATATGATGTCACCGTTTTCACTCAGTGTAAACTGCTCAGTTCGGATCACCATGGAAATTTCTCCGTGACGTACTACTAAAACGTACACCTAGTTTTCTTTTCCATATCTAAAAGGTCATATTCATGTTAGTAATAGTGTCCGATTTGGGATAGTCGGTACAGTCAACCCACGACAACCAAACGAATTAATTACGACATTTCAGAAGATGCCTGATGGACTCCCACCTAGAAAAACTGATACCATTAGGTGAATTTATAACTGACCAAAATACATTCTTAATGTGCGAGGGTTTCTACATGCACACAAACGCACTCCAAGCTTAATAAACCGGGAAGCAGCCTCTTAATTCAATTTAAACATAAGTAAACGAACTGACGGAATGAGTCTCTACGGACTTGGGATCCATCAAGTCTGAACCGTATGGCCTAAGTCTGTGAGAAAAACGGATTTTACGGTTATTTCGACCAACTAACAGCGTAATCACAGTGAATAGTTAGATATCTTTTGTTCTGTAAATCTGATTGTCTTGTGAACTATTTGTCAGTGTATGTTTACTGATTGTGCTCGTGTGACGTTGAAATGGATTTCAAGCTTTGATGTTCATAGTTTGTGAACTAGAAGTTTCTTCCAAACTCAGCTTCATTTCCTGAAACCGAGGAAGTTTTACACAATCACTAACGAACAAAATGGTTGTACACTGCAATCAACACATAAATGGACTTATTAAGCAGTTGATTGCCACCAATCCGTCAAACTACAAGATGACCCTGTTTAGAACTTCTTAGTCTGAGAGATGTGAAAGTTTGTTCCAGCTGTTTTAAGGCAGAAAGGCTACACAGCGGAGAGAATATTTCTGTCATGGAAAGACCACATCTACCACCTTTGTTGTCTCCAAGTTCTCGGAAAACAGATATTTTGCAAACAAATTCACAACACACACCAAAATGTGTTTTATCCAAGGAGCGGTCCCTCTTTTTACGTTAGATTCTTTTTCAGCTTAGCTTTCAAACACAGGAAATATAGAAGCCGCTGCTTTCAAACCCCAAATACAGCACTGTCGTGTTTCTTTAAGCTCTCGCGATTTTCTCGGCCAATGTGACAACAATATTTTAAGCATTAAACGTCAGTTCGTAGTGGATTGTTCAATCAGTTTACATGAGTTGTAACTAACTTTAACTGAAAAAGCAAAAATCTACCAAGCAGAGGCTGTGATTAGTTGAACTCAAAGCAGTAGAAATACGAACACTAGCCGGTCGAAAATGATGGAGTAGGTTAATGTTAAACAATGAGGTCCGATCAACTGATGTCGTCGTTTGGGGTGACTTTCAGTGCTAGGACAATTGAATTTAGAATGTCAGTAACAAGACAACTCTTCTTGATTTTGGTCCTCGTTACGGGGATCCTTGTAGAATAGTATACTGCATATGATATTGCTAATATCGTACGATCCGCCCACCCTTCTCTGCCACATTTATGCAGTACGTTTCGAACAAGCTAACTGTCAACTGTCAGCCGCCTTTTGTGAAAACTGATTTGAACGATTCTCCAAATTAAATGTTACTGGACTACTTCAACAGTCTACAATCTGCGGTGTTTAAACATTTGAATCTAAGCGAAAAGACGGTGGCTGCTTCAACGGTAGGTGCTACGTGTCTTGTTATAGTAAACAGTTGGGACGTGTTGTATGCGTTTGTTTGACTGTTCTTCACAAGTATTTGCCACCATTATGGTGGCACTGGTGAAACAATGAATAAACTAATAACGGTATGTTTGAATGAAGCGTACAGTGGACCAAAAACTTGATATGATTACTCTGTTTGCAGCTTGTGCCATGCCTGATCCCACATCCATGGCTCTAAATGTCTGGTAAATATGTAGCTGCGACTTGGAGAGTAGTGTGATGGTTTTCGCTAATCTCTTTCCATCGAAATATAGCCATTTTAAAAATGCATGCTACGCTAAATTTACCAGTAGTTGAAATGTTTAACTCGATCTGTTGTTTTTACGATGTCGACACTGCCGAACACAGCTTGTTGAAGCATTTCATCAGCGACTGGTTTGGAACCCACATCGCGGCATCAAAATAAGCATTTCCAGTTGCACATGTTCTCACCTAAAGGTATATATCGCTATATAATACACCTTCACTTGTAGCCCGTTTTTTCCTTTGCCGAAATTGTCTCGGAATAAAGGCTAGAAGAATTAATACTAAGATTATGGTCGGAATTTGGAAAGACGAACTTTTCCGCTATACGTGAATGAGCGTCAGTCCGTGTACGTAGGATTGTGACACGAGCTAATTTCCTTCAGCCAACCGTACACACACTATACCGCGATCTCCATTAATCATTTGCACATACCGCGTCGTTTTTACATTCCAAGTCCAAACAAGCATTGGTTTTAATAATTAATAAGTGCTTGTGGTTACATTTTGTAAGGACACCCAATCAACCAAGCATCTGATCAGTTCTTTCGATTTGCACTTCCAACCGTTGAACCCCGCCATTGTTCAACCGGTATGTATGTACACGCGGAACAAAAGGAAACATTTGACCATACAAACCTACATCTGACAACAGACGGGAAAGAACCAGAGGAACGAGGTGTAATTGTTAATTACTGAGATGGCCACGAAGTTACATCACTACCGCGAAACGTAACAGCTACAGTCGTTTGCGATTCACTTGCCACAAGCTGTTGACGGACGGAATTATTTTGCTGATAACCTCAGACACCTTAGTTATACATGTTTTCTTCTTGGCAGAAGTAGACTAATTGGTATACAAAGCAACATGTTCCCGTCACAAATTTGAACAGAGATGTCAGAAACAGTTTTTGCACAATGTATTTCCCGAGCACATTTCCCTGTATCTCAGCAGGTACATACTGAGTTCTGTGGGTTCATATGACAAAATTCAATGGGCATTGTGAAACTAGACAAAAATCCACAACATCCACACAAATACACGCGTACACATACATACATACACATCAATTACCAGGGCAATCTCATACTAACGAACTAGTCTTTCTGTACATACAGGGGTGGCTTCCATTTGCTGATTGCTATCGCCTCCGCAAACCGGAGAAGCCTTCGATTTTTCGTTGCGTAACGTATCCGAAACACCTTCTCCAGGTTCGATTGGGGTCGACAAGTTAACAGGTGTCGGGCGATCGATGACGCTGGTTGCTTGTGACTTGTTACATTCTTAGATGAGACCCAACTGTGAAAAGTCAGGGCTTCGGCTGGATTCGAACCAGCGACAGAAACACGATGCCTCTACGCGGCAAGCGCTCTACCAGCTGAGCTACGAAGCCACGCCAGGAGCTCGGAAATTTCACATTTGGACCCGATTACCCACCCGTCCCACTGTCTCATATGGAATCTACCAAATGATCCAGGGGATCGACTGTCCCGGCAGGATTTCTCGAACAGTTCACGCTGGAATCCACTAGCGCCAATATTGAGCAAAGAAATTGTATTACTAATGAGTAGTTTGGCAGATTAATGATTTTAGATGAGACCCAACTGTGAAAAGTCAGGGCTTCGGCTGAATTCGAACCAGCGACATTCTAACTTGAGCTCGGTATCGTTGTATCTATGATTGTTTTGCGAACTCAAACTGGAATATATTCGTTGACCAGATGACTTAACTACCCCTCCGTTCTGCCTATGTAAGTGGTCTGACCGTCACATGAGAATTCATAGATGATGTGAGATTTGGCATTGAGCGGTAGCAGTGTTTTCAAGGGTGGTGTTGGGGTTCGGGTGGTGGTGAACAACATGACCAATTGGGCTGCATAGAACGTGTGCCTCATAGCCCCCGTGGGACGGGTTTTCAACAGAGTGGCAATGTCATAATCTTTGTATGGCAAACGGAGATAGACGTTTAGTTTGGGAGCTGTTGAACAAATCGCG
Organism: Paragonimus heterotremus; assembly: GCA_013368495.1. Lineage (NCBI taxonomy): Eukaryota > Metazoa > Platyhelminthes > Trematoda > Plagiorchiida > Troglotrematidae > Paragonimus > Paragonimus heterotremus. The sequence goes on from LUCH01001431.1 coordinate 71,835, forward strand.
GCGGCCGGCTTTCGTTTGCTGAATTTATCAAAAAATGCCGAAGGATAGCCATTTTCTTTGAGCGTGATTCTCAACAATGACATCTCTTCGGCTCTTTTGATATGCTGCAAAAACTTGTACAAACCTTGGGTTCTCAGTAAAAGTTTGGAGATTTCGATTATTTCCAAAATGAATAATAACCATACATGAAAGCGAACTTTGCATTCAGTTAAGTACTTTAGCTTCAAAATCAGCGACCAAGTGTGAGTGGTGTTCAGTATCAAATACTCTAAATCTCAGAAGTGTTACACGCTTAACCCATGTTCATTTGGTTCCATGAGATCGATACATTCAACCTATTTGAAGAGTCCCGACCACGGGGTTATCGGTGAGGTGGGGCAGTGAAAGCTGTAAGAAACCTGCCTAGCTGATAACGCCTTACCTTCAATTACAGCTCCGTTGTTTGTTTGCAAGGTGTAGGCGCCTTAACGTTGTATGTTTGAATAGAGACGGAGTTATTTTTAGTAGTTAGGTCCATTACCCTTCCCTCCTTTTTTACGCTCTTCTCATATAGGTTTTTTCTTTCTCTTTTGTCCTTCGTGGTTGTGTGGGAGTTAAGCATCAGTGTGAACCACTGATGTATTGTTGCCTGTGATGATGATGCTGATGATGATTATCGATCGGATTAAATGGAGCGAATCTGTTCATATCTATTAGGAAATGATTGAACAAGCCAAACACTATCCGAACAGGATTGTGTTTGAGCGTTTGGATCTGATCACTCACTCTTGCTTATTGCTAGGGTACAGGCGTGGTGGTTAACATGCTGTTCTCATTAGCATGAGGACTTGAGTGCGAATTCTTGTCTAGACGGAGGTAAACACTACCAGTTAATTTTTAATGAGAGACGAACCCAAGTAAAGCGCTTCCTTTCGGAGTAAGCAGGCCGAAGGGATTATCTGAATTTGAGAACTGCGATCAAATGTAAATGATGTTCGGTCTGAAACTATCAGTTTCGTACTGTATTGTCATACAGCACCTTAACTTCCTATCTGACCTTAGTTATCAACGGTAAGCACATCAGCAACAGATTTCTAACTTCGCTAACCGAGAAGAAGAATGAAAAACTTCAAATATTACCAATAATTTTCACATCAGCGTTGCAATACGCACTTGGGACATTTCAACTGCAGGTGAACTCATAGACAAAGAAGGTCGCAGTGAACTCTCAAAGTCGTAAGCTGACAAAGCTGCTGGATCAAACAGGTTACCCCAAACTGGTCTGAAGCATTGTACGGATGTAATTTTTTAAACTCTTAGGTGTTTTAAAAATCATGATAATTACATTGGAGAAATATTTAAAAATTCTGAGTGATTGTAAAGATAGCTTCGATATTTAAAGAAGGTTATGTCAAATAAAGCAAAATGGCTTCCACAACGTCATAATTATGCTACTAACTTCCGCTTGTCAATATCGGTGTACAATTAAACACCCAAGCCACTACCTAGAATTTCCAAATCTACCAACATAACCAACATTCACACACGGAGTCGCGGTCACTGTGGTTACTAGAAGGAATGACAGTTACTTCTCACTAATGTTCCTTAATCGGTGAGAGGTATATGGAAATTTTGTCGAGACAATTTGATAAACACTATCCTTCTGCTTTCGGAAAGATATTACAGACAGCCTCCTTTGAAAAAAATAGTAGAATGGACGTTAGCATCCAGAAGCATTCGACAGCTATGCGTAGTCTTGCAAGGACCGATTCACATTCTCTAAATTCGATTATGTTGATGTTACTCTGGGTACGAGTGAATTATCTTATCTGAACACTACGCTGCTGAATGGATATGGCGTTTACATTTTTTGCGTATTCCTACTCAACATTAATATTTCAAGCTGAAACGGCAGCAAGATACTGCTCAACGCTTTGGCCTCGTGGTTATCTCGTACAAGACAGCCAAAGGATGCAGTAGTACAACTTCTCGTAAACGAAAAGGTGCGTCTGCCCGTAAGACACGTATCGACTGAAGGTCACAATACAATCAAATAACGATAACAGTACCGATCTGTATCCACCAAAGGACGTTACACGGCACGGCGTATCACTAAAATCTGACATAAAATCTAACGCATACCGCTGAATGAAGTTGAGATGGGTGGCAGGGGGTTTTGGTTTTTATGTGGATTGAACATCATCCACAATTGATCGCATCTGTCGCATTCCCATAGACATTCCAGTCGGCCGCTTTCGAAAAGGAGCATTGGACTCGAGTTTCGCTCTCGTTAGGGCTTCTCATTAGTGTATATCCTCGCCACTGCTGGGACTAGAACTAAGGCCACGCTTTTCATAAGGCAGCCGTGTTTACCAATGCGCCAATGACTTCATATTAGGCACGACCGAATTATCATACTTGAACGCCCTGTAGCAATTGAGAACGGTTTTTGTTTTACTATAATCCCACTTTCAAGGTGATATCAGGTCGCTCTCCTTTGCCTCCGGAAAGCCAACAGTCAAATTTTAATGCGCGATCGAAACTAATAAGCCCGCACGGGTTGAATTTGATGTGGTAACTCCTACACGGTTGCCTTGTTCACTTTTCAGACCGTCTGGTCAACGTCGTGCACGAAGACCCTGAGTTGACGGACAGTTAGACGAGCAAGGAGCACAACTGTATTTAAACGCAACTCTGTTACATCTATGTACCCTTATTCTTTATGGTCATTCTGGTGTCCCTGCGTGTTGCGTGATATGTCTTTGGACACAATCTCTGTGTGCCCTTCTGGTTGCATGTTACAAACTACCACATATATACTTCCAGTGCCACTGTTCTTCCCTCAGATCAAGTTCATTCGGATAGACCTTTAGAGACAGTCCATTTCGAAAATGTAGTGTTGAAATCTGCACCGCACGTTTGCGAGACGCCTACTGAATTCACACAGAATAAATGTTCAGTAACATCCGGATAGGAGTATTGATCAGAGTGTACTATCCATATTCATGAGAACAAAATGAACATTCCGTCAAGTATAGCTGACCACTCTGAAATTCGGGCATCTCAGTCAAACTGAATTAACCGGTTGTTTTCTCTTGTTACAGTTTTGCCAGTGCTGAATGATATTTTCCGTTTTCCTCCAGATTAATCTGTACAGTTATCAACTGAAAGCCGATATGTTGATCCTAAAGGCATAATGACGCTAAATCTGATAACACAGAACCTGTCAGACAGATATTCTGACTATACGAGATAAAAATCAGAGAAGAATGCAGGTGTTTGTAAAAACAAAAAGAATGAAAACTTACTTTGTTACCATAACTATCACGACAGTCTTAATGTAAGGACAGAATGGTATTGGACAGGGTTGATTCGATTTGCGACATATGTGTACAATCAGCAGTGCCTGAGAAAACCTAATGAAACGTTAGGTAATACAGTACTGAAATTTTTAGTTGTATAGGATTGCACACTAAGAGAGACATATGAAACAATCGGCACCTGTAATCATCACGAGGTATGTTGAAGTTTATTCTTACAATTTTTCTAAATGGAAAGCTGTTGGTGGATATGCAGCGTTCAGGACGCATGAACTAGCATTGTGTTGCACTGTCTTTGATCAGGTTTGTTCAGATTTCACGGACTTGTGCCAAAAGTCTATTCACACCCCATAACTGACTGAAACAACACACTGTTTCTGTTTGCTCCTCAGAAAACAAGAGCTATGTAACCTTTAATGTACCTCGGTTATTAATTCAACTACCGCATTTCTGTCGTTAATTTCCGAATACATTCGCCTACCCAATTCTGCGTAAGTCGGTCAAACTCTGACCGACAGAAATAGACTGTTGGGCAGTCGCTCAGAAAGGAATAGGCAGACTAGGTAATCGTAACTTCACTCCAGAGCATGGGGCAAAAGAGCACCTGTCCTTAGGTTCAGTGAAACCGTGGTGACGATGACATCCCAGCACCACAACGTGCCGTCAGTTTGTTCAATAACTGGACTGCAATCCCGCCAAGTGTAAAGAGGGAGTCGACATTTCTTGGTTTTAGCCTAAGTCCTTACCTTGAGGTCATCGAATCGGGTTGACAGGACAGCTGATGTGTCTATATTGGAGGTGATACAGCAACCCGAACGGTGTTCTAATGTAGCCGGGCGTTGGCATATGATAATTCGCTAGCACTCAAAGTGAAGCCAATGCGTACTGGACAATACGGTTGCTTCGTGAAGTCGTGGTCTAGTTTTAAAACCCATGGACGCAAACACTAGATCGTGATCGGTACATAGCAGTTAGATGAATTGCTCTGAAACTTACGAGCTCAAGATTACTGCTGACAGTATATTACTTCAAGTGATCTAAACGCTTGTACTGACCTACAGACTTCCTTGGGTATGATATAGAGGGTGCAACAAACTGGCAAATATGTTTTATCCAAAACTTACAGAATTTCACATTTCCATAACAGGATGCAAGTCCAAAGTTCATTTGATATGTGCAGTTGGTCAGCGACAACAGTCTCGAAAGTGGTCGTTGATTTTGACTAACAAACATACAATACTTATACTACTTTAGCTCGTGAAATCACAATGTTATCTGAAATATTGTTTTAGGGTTAATTTCTGAAAACCTCCTCTTAGTGTTCTCAACATCCACAACGACCTGCCGACCATACTGTGTCGGAGACAGATGACTGAAATATCTCGAAATGAGTTGTCAAAGACAAATCCATCATCTGCCCTCTCAGTAATAGGAACTGTGGTCGAGACAATATTGACCTATTTGGAATGTGTCGCTCACACTCTTTTAAACCTTACTTATTTCAAACCCGAACCAATTAAGCTTAAAAAAGACTGTTTGTGTGTTATACGTTGTAGGCAACTTTTGTGCTTACACACGAATACAACAGGTGTTCCACCAGAATGTATGCACCCCAGGTCAATCAAACTCAAAAGACTGTCTTGATCAACTCATAATGATTCCGTATTAAATAACATCAGGCGAGTGTAATAATGAATGGGAATAAAAGTACACTCAAGGTTGTTATTCCAAGGTGAACAATCCACGGACACCTGGTGTCATAATAATAAAATACTGTGGTCGGTTGATCAATTCAAATTTGCTGCAATTTATAGGCAAACGTTGGTTAAATGGTGGAGAGGGCAAAACAAATAAACATGTCAACGGAAATTGCATACGTATTAAAATCTATGTCTACCGAAATTAGTTTCAAAACAAAGTGTGTGCCGTATAGGTCTCCTATTGCATTCACGTTCAAAAGAGTACCACATGATGCAAACCCCAAAGTGAATTAAGTGTTCGGTCATTCCCACGAGTTGGTTTTCTGACCCGTGGATTTCCTTACAATCGAGGCGTACTACATGCATTAATGAAAGTTTACGTATAAGAATGAGTTCTACACATCCACTGCTACTATTTATAACTTCTTATCAAGAGCAATTTGTAGAGCTTCATTCGAAGAAGGGGCAGACAGTTACACCAAAAACTAAGCAACAACTATAAGGAGAAGCGAACTTCAAAGCAGACTGTCTTTGAAATATGTGGCACTGCATGGTTGACCACATTGAACAGTTGAAAAATCCTTCAACGTACGTAGGAAACATCAATAATTCGGCCATCAAATAAAGATTATTCACGTGAAGAAGGAAAAAAGGGAGTCTCTTAAAACCGCAACCCGTTTAGGGCACAATGGTGCTATCACAGCAATGTTTGCATAGCGGGACGATAAAATCTCCTCCATAGTGAGATAACCGTCAGAAGGTAGTAACAGCTAACGACAGGTTCCCCCATAAATGGATCGTGAGTCTTCAGAGAACCTAGAGCAAGAAGCATGTATACATAACTGACTGCATTGGAGGGTAGTTCCATTCGAAGAAACGCATTGCAAGAGGCCGGATACATAACGCCAAGTAAACAGACGACCATAATTGAATGAGAAATAGAGTACGCACCACAGTCCCATAGTATGGAGGACCGATTGAATGGCGGTATTATGAGAGTCAGTTCTATGCTTCGCAACCTTGTCTGTCCAGGCGAGTTGGCTCCGATAGTCATCCATTATACTGATGTCAGGCATCACAGCAGCGCCGTCACGAACGGCGATCATATCGGGTTTGATGAACGAGCTAGCTACTGCTACTACCACTCGTCTTTAAGTGCACATTTGCTTACCTGGGCCAAAGCTGGTTAGCTTTTACATCGCCAGGATTTTGTCAGGCGACACACTGCGTTGTGCCCTGGCGGAGTGATGCCATCAGGTTGCAATAATGTCGTCCCCTCTTCCTAGCCACCAACCCGACCCCACGAAGCATTTTTCGGATGTTCTGTCCATGACAGCTGACAGGTGTCTGTCATTTGGCGGTGGTTAGAATATTAACCAGGCTGTCATAAGCCAGCCGGACTGTTCAGTAGATAGCCGGTATGAAAAGAGCTGTTGAATCACACTGACTTGTGGAAGTTACTACATTCCTGACTCATTTCGTCATTTTTGTGGGATATTAAGCGGACTAATCATAAATTTGTTAGTTTTGTGCAACTTTCGGGTCGATTTTCAAACAGGAAATCTCATTTTTATACCAACACTCAGAAACATTTGTCACACTATGCATTATAACAGGGTTCAATATTTGTTTTTCACTAAGCAAAAAAATGGGAGAAAACTAATGACGGATGTGAAGTAAGTATAAAGTTAACTTAAATAATCACAGTGTTACAAGTTGAACATCACCCACAACTGATTGCAGCTGTAGCATTTCCAAAGACTTTCCAGTCAACCACTTTCGAACAGCAGGACCACTAGATTCGAGTTTCGCTCTCGTTAGAGCTCTTCAGTAGTGCATATCCTTGCCAATGCCAGGATTAGAACTCCAGCCACGGTTTCATGAGACAACCGACTCTAGTGCTTCTTTTCGAAAGGGGCCGACTGAAAAGTCTATGGGAATGCGATAGTTGCGGCCAACTGTGGGCAATGTGCAACTTGGAACTAACCAAACCTCCGACTACTGAACAGTAATCTCATAGTGATAGATTCCGCGATTACTAACAAAGCACCTTCGACCCTATTGAGTTATACAGCACAGATTTGATAAATCTGATGGAATGAATCTGTCAAATTTGTTCAGTGGCCAGTCGTAAAGTGTGTACACTCAAACCAGGTCAAAGATCGCCTGTCGGTAGTCGAAGGGGCTATTGTCACTCGCTCACCCTCTTCCCCTCATCCTGCACCCAAAAATGATGCATCGAACCTTGAACTCGTCAAGGCCATAGACCAATGTCCAACCTGAACCAATCACATTATCCGTTTAAATTCACAGATTTTAATCAGAAATTTTAGTGGGAATTTGAAAACTTTATTCTGTTTCCATCACCTACGGGAAATATTTCTTCACTGATATTTGTTTGAAAAAATACACTCGTTTGCATACAATTTCCCTATGAGGATGCCTCATGAGTTGAGTGTGGGTTTCACACTAGGGTTGTGCTCAAACCGATCGTAGCATGAAATGCGATATGGTGTAAAAGACACAACTCGGTAGAAGGAATAGTTGCTTAATAAATCGATTAATATAAGTCATTACCAGAATATTGGGGAGACTATTACGCAAACGAGAGTACATTTCTGTGATATATTGCACAGTGCCGCTAATGAACAGTGCACGACAGACCAAAAAGACGAACTGATGCGTTGAAACTAGTGATAGCCCCTTACGTCAAGAAGACTGAGCCACGGAATCGATAACCGTATACGTGTATACATACTGTGAAGTGTGTCAGTGAGAAAACTGAAGTTGCACTATTGACAAAGCATGAAGAGATATATCATTTTTGCAAAAGTTTGTGTACGTTTATTGTTCACACTTATCGTAATGATGCTTAACGCTAAAAGAATTCACAGACCAGGCGACTTTTGTGGTAACACCACGTGAGTACAATAGTATGTATTTATCGGCTAAAAAGGAGACGAATGCTTCACTTTCTACAGAAAATGTCAGAAATGGTTAGTACTACCTTTGTTGACCAAATATCACTTACGATAGGGCTTAACATGGCCAGAACTCTGTCAAGTTAAGTGATCGTTGCAACATTGCCACCGACAATTACAAGAAATGCTTATCATGGAAGATCGTGATGGTTGGGCATATAACTAGCACACTTCGAGAAAAAAACATAGATATTCGTCAGCACCGATTTGTAAAAAAAAGTCTTTGATAGCTTGGGTAGAGTATGCATCCAGAGGAACAACCACAACTGTGACTGAGCCTAAGTAGACAACAGTATCCGACAATAACATACTCTAAACCCATTTATCGACTACTAGCGCACTTGTGTAAAATGGAAATTCATTTTTCAGCAAGATAATACATCTGTGCGTTTACGCTATCGATTCAAATCGTCGTTCACGTGTCATAAAATCCACGTCTCTGTTGGTTTACACACAGTCTGTATATGAACTCTATAAAGTACCCACATGGAATATTCACAAGGAAGATGTATACAAACAGGCTCTTTTCCAAACATAGGCAAGCTGAGTATCTATCTTGTTGAAAAATTCAGCGACCTGAGATTGTAGCTGGGTAACCTCGGGTAAAACAACGTACGCCTTGCATAGATTTTAAGAAAGAAAGACCTGTATCATATTAAACTCTGTATACTATGATATAAAATGTGTTTACTCAAGCCAACCTCATAGCTACTTATTATCCGTTTTAATTTTCTGTTTATCTTACTTTCATCTTGGAAACAATCGGTAGACACTAGTTTGCTTAGGATTTGTAATGACCAGTTTGATTTCAACTCAAATGGAAGTTCAAATCGTGGGGTTCATCGAATAGGGTCAATAGAGCAGCTACTGTGTCGCCTCCAGAGGCGACTTGGTAATCTGAACATTACTCACAAGCGAATGCGATTGAACGTTTGCCTGTGCTCATTCCGTTGTGCTTAGTATGATATCAGTGAGGCAGAGGTCAACAAGATTTCCTCAGGAAAACGTGTTTGAAGTTCACTTGTCAGGCATGGCAAGGACAAGCACTACTTACGAGCTCTGACAAGAGGTAAACGCCGTTGGAAACGCCTACGTGAATGCACAAGCTGCGACCAAATGTGAGATTTATAATTCACAATCCATGGAGGAGTACGTCAGGTAACCGGACCAGCACAACTGTAGGATAAACCAAACATCTGACGTTTTTAGATTCAAGTTATAATGAACATCCATGGAAAAATTGTTGGCTTACCGCCAGGTTTCTCGAAAGTATCGACCAAGTCGAATATTTTACTGCGGGCGGGAACTGTCACAAATTCAGATCATTCGCATGCACATCTGTAGGTAGTTTACATGGTGAAAGCAATATGTAAGCATGACACCTTGAACCAAACACGTTCTCTACTGGTTGAATTGACATGGTTCGCCTCATGGTTGGAGAGACAGTTTAGCAAATTGAAATGCTTTTCTGATTACCACATTCGGATTAGTGATTGTGCTCCGAGAGTAAACGATGACATGGGGACTTGAACAGTCAAACTTCGTATAACGGGCCAAAACTCATACCCGATTGTTCAGTTAGGGAACGCAGAGTTCTGAATAAACACTGAGAAAGATGAACGTAGCATAAACGGTTCCAATTTTGAGTGAGTTATAAATTCATTTCTGACATGTCAACGGAAAAGGTGCGTCCCTTGGAATATCTCAATCTAGTGAATTGTGACAAGGAGAACGGTCATCACTGTCGCATTGTTCAATAAACACTGCTTTCCGTCAATCATTTCCGTACCCTATTGATTCGAATGAACATACATATGCAGACTGAACAGAAATCTATATAGTTACTACATCGATTGACAAATCATAAATAGTTAGAATGCAACTTCTTACTTCCTGGTTGGCGATATATTCATTCAGAATGTTACACGGCAACAGCAAGAAGACATAAATGACAGAATTCCTCATGCAATCTAGTTGTGGTGACAGAAAGCAAGTGGTGGGATCAGTGCATGATACATATATGTATATGTAACTATACAATGCAGTTGGAAAAGGTCATCACCGCCATCATAGTCATCATCGTAGACAGCAATACAATAACGATTCCCACTGAAGTTTAACTGCCACACAATCATGAAGAAAGAAGCAAACACTGCACAGGAAGAGAGAAGAAAAGCAGAAGGGGAGGGAGAGGGACCTAACTACTAGAAATAGCTACGGCAACATTCAAGCATACAACTTCAAGGTTCCTACATCTTGCAGACAAACAACCGAGCTGTAAATAAAAGTAAGGTGTCATCAGCAAGACAGCTTCCTTACGGCTTACATTGCCCCGCGTCATTAAGTGTACTCACTTCCAAGACAACTCGGCTAAACAACAAGAACATTCACGCCACTTAGCTCGATTAGCCGCCATCTCACCTACCGTCTTCAGCCACCGATTCTGTGAGTCGCGAAGGCCCTAGTTCAGCAGACAAATCCGATCTACAGTGGCCAATCCCTTCGTGAACGGTTTCACTCCCCTACGCAAAGTCATCAACTGTCCACCTCGCACCTTACGCCAGTCGGCCGCAGCGTCCACCAAGAGTGATCGGTGTGTTAAACGACTAGCCATGTAAGTTTGTGCATATGTAAACACTGAAAAATCTCGCTTGACAGTAATGGTGAGTGAATAGTACGAAGTCGGTTTGATTTTGTTGTTTTTCCGTTTCAATGGTTTTTCGGTACTGTAGCATTGAATCTAAATCCCACATTGTGCATAGTAACGGTCGGGTTTACTCAACTATTTTTCGAACCACTTATGTTTATCCTTCTAGCTACATTTCATAACATTTTGTTGTTCATACGTCTAACTGTGTCCTGCTGTTATTGTTAATCCTCTATCTGTTGCTACATATTCTCATCGACTACCCCGGCTGTGACAGTTTTGACTGATATCCACTTCTTTAGCCGTTTGAGCTGTTCTACTAAAATAGTTCGAGATAAGAAATGTAGGAATTATCATGAGTGATATCATACGAATCGCACAGGGCTAACAACAGAACAGTATGCGGTATTAGAGGAGTCTCTTGGAATTCGTTGGCATGACGTGTAACTTAAGTATCATATATCCGAGTTTGCACTGTGGTAATATGCCCAGAAAGTCGTGCACGATGTTGAGTCTAAAATCATCACTGGTATGGAGGCATGAATTGACTGCTTGGAAAGTGACTTGTTTGCAACGTTGGATTTTTTGGTCACTTTGGAACAACGTTGTACACTGCAAGCCATTCTCCAGAAACGATTAGGGTAGCAATAAAGTTGTCTGAAAAGATAGTAAAGGGGTCTGGTGCGGTTCCTAAAAAGCAAGGCAAACATAGTTCTCGCCTCGTGATCTGGGGAAAATTTGACCGGAACAGTGGCCCCCTAAACTATTTAAATGTATATTAACTATCATTTTGCCTCATTGCGACTGACATATTACCCATGCCAGCTTAGTGCAAGCAAAGAAGAATAAAGCATTGAGGAAAATCATGGTAATACTTCGACAATGAAAAATGAACTCAAACTGTCTTCTCCGCAGAACAAAAGAGTGTCACGGAATAGGTCTATTGGGGGGGGGCGGAAGCCAGAGGAACGTACATTTTCTTCGGCAAAAGTGAAACAATCTAGAACCTTTCTGTATCGTCCACAATAAATGTGACTTCTGTCCTCGAGCCTAACACGAATGCTAGTTTATCTGATTAAGATACACTAGTAGTGACCTTCTTATCAAATAACTTAAACGACGATGCTACAGTCATTGAGTCTGCTACCTCGTATGAACACTGCGGCACCACAAGGGTACCTTCGCCTAAATGCTCAATGAATATATAGACCGTGAGTGTATCATCCCCATCCTCATGCAGGTAACCGGTTACTCAGACACACCGTAACAGGCGTAAGATACCTATAAAGAAAACTGCACCAAATGCTAGGAGAGTATCAGTAGGACTGTTGCGGCTATACCTGTACCGTTACGAGCGCAATCAGTTTCACAAGCTGTGAACGCCAGTTCACAACTTCAGCTTAACCAGATCTTTTGGCTGAATTCTCGCAAGAAAAGTCGTAACCTTAGAACACGGAATTGTCAGACAACCTCCCGTACATGAAGTGTACAAAAACGAAAGCTGTGGGATTTTGCTTGATTTTGTTAACTAACGATACTTCACCGTTGTACAACAACGCTTTTGCCTCACTTTTGTACAGCAGCACTTTTACATCTTTTCTCGCATGTCGTTCAAATTGATTAAAGTAGCTTTGCATCACAATACAAAATTTGTGCACACCGGTCTGCGCAGTCGCTTGATTATACTATACAGATCTATCCCTCTTTTTTTTTTAGCTCCATCGTACTATGAATATCGTCGCAGCTCGGATCGCGTTTTAGCGGTTCACGGTAACTCCGCCACATCTTTGCGTCCCAGATACTGGTAATCTGGAATATACCGGTAGTCATCCCGAATGCCTGCAGACACCTTCGGTAAGTCAAATTATTTGATTACCATAACTTGTTTGAACTATGCAACATCTCTGACGCATTCATCCACTTCGTTGTCATTGATAGTCCAGTGAGGCATTTCAGTATTTACTTAAGCTATTCAGTAACCAGGTCTTGACTACTACAAGGGTGAATATGTGAAGCTTACGACCATTAGAGAAGACAAGTATTTTTCCGAGTGGTTCTGTGGATGAACGTCCGCAATCGTACCACTATTACCCTGGTACCTATGCAAAGGCTGTCAGTAAGTTATTCCAACAGATTTTGCAAAGGCTCGCTCAAGGTCACTTAAGTCCTCGTTTTTACGAAGAAATCCTCGCTTCGGGCCGTTGAGTAGTGACCCCGTGAGAACCTTTCAAGCATAGGAACGACACGAATTGGTCAGAAATGCCCGCCACACATCTTCTTATCGTATAAACTCATATGGGAATCTTTCATCCCTTTTACCATCCAGTTCTATTTCTACTCTGGGGTCACCCCAAGAGAAAGTGGTCCTGATCTGTGTCTAAACCAATTACCTCAGCTTGATGAACAAACAAACAAAACTTAGGCAGCTGGCATACAATAGACATTCTCACGTGATTGCACTCATCTAGACATGGTTGACACAATGATAATTAGACCACTATCCCTGGTTATCCTGTTTCCGATACTGACTCTCAAAGGGAGTACATGAGGGTGTTTGGCTATTAATTTTCGCCCAAATCTACCTCCAACTTTCGTAAACAATATTTGCACATGGTCTCCGGTTGTTCACCGAGCTTGGCATTTAGATTGTGAACGTTTCATTATCAAACCAGGCGACATCGTCAATGCGTAAGATTTCGATTGTATGAATGTTTACACCTCCTCTGATATGTGGGATGTTATCTGGCTATAGGCCAAACTCTGTAGCAATGATTTGTTGTTACAAGGAGTAACACAGATGGCTCACTCTCGGGCTCTCGTTTAGATACTTTTACTTCATTTCAGCGCACCTCCCATCTATCTGTTGTGGGTGATTTCAACGCCCTCAGGGCAGCTTGGACTAACCCAAGACACGGAATTGTCTTTGACATTACAGCAGAGAGCTTGAACGCAGCACATTCACAAGACACTGTCCAGGACAAATAGCTTCCGCGAAAGTCATTACTTGGATCAGGTAGCAACGTTATGTCCCCTTGAATTCAGTGACTATCCCATCCTGGTCTTCGATGTTCATTGTTACTGGATACAGCAGCACGACTAGAAGCGATGGATTTGTAACATTAACAGGGCTGATTTTAATAGCCTGAGGAACCATCTCAGAACGATTTCCATCGGGTCAGGATCGGTGGTCTCGGACTTCCAAGGGATCAAATATGCCTCACGAAGCAGATAGGTCGTACATACCCCGCAAGGTCATCAAATATTCCACACTTTCACCACTACCACGGAGTATTCACCGCCTCCACAACCTTCGTGCACAAATACTCGCGATACAACAGCATTCCGGTAAATCTGAGGACTTCGAGGCATTCATCAAAGTTCGTAATCAATGCAAATCAGAGATCCACCGTAACCACTTTGCAACGTAATCTAAAATGTTCGAGCTGGTGCAAACAACTAACATTCTTTTAAATACATACGTCATTGGCACAAAAATTCACCCTCAGCCTCGTCCTTGCATCAGGCAGACAGCGACGTTACTTCCGTAACACACGAGGTTGCTGAGACATTTGCGAGCCATTATACTGCCGTCCGTGATACAGCTACATCATCTGCATTCGGCTTACCGCTGCAAACATTTCAGCATTCTCCCCTATCACCAGAATTATCGGTAAGCAATGTACACAATTTAGTTTTAAGGTCTAATCCATTCATTTTAATCGGTCCAGATCAGATTCCCCAGAAGATACTGAAAGAAACGTTTTGATCACTCGCAAAATCGTTTTATGTGCTCTTTAAGGCGATTGTCTCCTTGAGGGTGGCATCTCAACTGAATAGAAAGAGGGTAACGTAATTCTTATTTACAAATCAAAGGATCAACACTCGTCTGCTAGCTACCAACCTACTAGTCTAACAAGTTTTCTGTGCCAGATACTAAAAGGTCTCATCAAGCGTATAGTACTAAAAATCTTCTCACAAATAATCTGATTCCGGTGGCCCAGCACAAATTTGTATCAAATCGGTCATGTGTTACCATCATGCTTCTCTTGAAGAACAGTCTAACTGAGAGCAAGTATCGCAGTCTTAGTTCCGCCACTATTTTTCTTTGATTTCGTCAAGGCATTTGACCGAGTGTCTCTAGGTCCACCCTTACATAAAACAAGAGAACGCTGTGTTCAAGGTGAGATTCTCTGCTTGATAGTCTCGTTTCTGGATCGAATTTTTAGAGTTAAAGCGGATTCTGTCCTCTAATTTATGTTAACGACCTTCCGGAAGTAGTCTCCAATAATTCCTTATTGTATGCAGATGGCCGGAAAATTTGGAACTCCCATGATATTAGCATTTTACAAGCTGACCTCGGTGTTCTCAAGCAATGGTCAGCAAAGTGATGTCTTCTCAGTCATTACGACCAGTATGTATACATGCCGCTTGGTGTAAATTCTGGAGACGTATTCACTACATATAATGCTCGAAAAGCTGTAGTGGTGGCCAAAGTTGACCTCAAGACAGATCCAGGAATCTGATTATCGTCCAACCTATCTTTCACCTATCATCACGAAAAAGCAGCTAAAAGGGACTACGCTGTACTAAGCATGATGAACTGATCAATCCTCCGTATAGATGAGAAAGTTTTCCAAACCTTTTATGGATCTATGACCGACCTTTACTTGAACATGCTGACTCAGAGGAAGACATATATACAACATAACGAAATCATCTTTCACCACAAATTCATTGTACGTGTGTTCCAAACAGGGTACTCATGATGTTTCACGATTATTCAGTTATTGTACACAACTCAGAATAGCTGAATCAATCTGTTATTCGAAGAAATAAAATTTTCGCTTTTTACACTACGAGATGCTAATTTTCGCAACAATGGCAAGGCCACAGGTGAGCCACAGACTAACAGGTTATCCGGCCCTAGAAGATAAGAGTGTTAGAATGGTTTTCACCACGTTACTTATCTGAAACTGCAAAGCACTTGCTTTGTTTCTCATTCAACAGTTTCATGGCTTTTGTGATCAGTCGATAAAAACTCGAGTCTTATGTACGTTAACCATAGTCAACGTGGGGTTTACAGTTGCTTTCGCTACTGATGGTATAAATCACATACGAGTCAACATGAAAATGAGCATTCCTCCAGCACTATATCATTGAGCACTACCGATTGTATAGATTATTTCAACCCTTGATATGTTCGTGGCTCAAAAACTTACGACCACATGAAATGCATCACAACTTACCACTACCAAAAACATTCGGGGGAAACATTACTAATACAAGGCGCTTCAGAGTTGTTGATGCGTATAAGTGGTCAAATGTAGAGCACAAAAATGTTCAAGGTAACTCATAAACTTTACTCTAGACCACGTAGTCATATCCGTTTAAATTATAGCAGAAAAGGTTACCGAAGGAGTTCTTAAAAGTAATCTTGGTCACTCTTTCGGTACAAATTACAGTTGTAAGTACAAACCACTGGTTTTTTTAACTAACTTCTGAACACATACCGGCAGTCATGCAATCTAAGATGTGTACATGGGCTCAGGAATTAGTTGTTCTCAGATGAACTGGAATTAGCCACGATAAACTTCAGTCAATAACTGCTTTCAGTCAATTGCCGTCTGTCACAGATGGATGACCTTTATCGTGTTAATGTTTAGAGATGGTGACCCTTATTGATCGCTTCGTTTTTGGACAGAAAGATTCTCCCAACTTCACCTTTCTTAACAAACCTTATTACCAGTTCATTAGTATCGACAACATGTACTATGTAATTGGGATCGGTTCAGCAAATCGATTTTTACTCCTTGCGGATTTCCCTCCAGGCCAGTTGAATGTGTAGCGTGACCTGACACGCCTTAACAAAAACAGTTGGAATTTCTCGCAGTTTTTCAGGATATAAGGTGCAATGCTCTATGTAAAACTCCAAGTGCTGCCTGCAAATATACATAGGTTTCGTAGCAAAATTCCTCCACATGGAAGGTTACTCAGGGACCGCACTTGCAGGCTAGAGCTTTCCTGAACGTTACCTCACCAATACAGCGTTGATTGGTGACCTTCAGTCTAAATCATGTACAACATCTAGTCAGTTAAATATTTTAACATCAGAAGAACAAGCATTCACAAACTTATTGCATATAAGCTTGAAAACTCATTTTACACATCGTTAGGGCTGATTTACGGTCGTTCATGAGGTCGGTATAAACACGAATGGATGTCATAGCGGAAATTAAAAACACTAACCGATTTCAAACTAACAAGACTTAGTTCCGAGACACGTGATCTCAGACTGACTTCGATTGGTAGTTAGATTAGTCGCGTAGATGAAACCGATTAGTGAACAGGTTGAAAAACTTTGGCATGCATCAAGAAACAGAATTTAAAATTCTTTCATATAGGATGTTAAGTAGATGGAAGAACAATCTGTCAGTGGTATATCGCAGGTAGTTCGCTTGAGACTGTGAACAGTTTCACATACTTGGGTAGCACCATCTCGTCAGTCTGTAATATTGCTGATGAGATATCAGCGAGGATTGCGAAGGCACGAGTTGCCTTTGCCAAACTGCGTCATCTGTGGCGTCGGAAAGACGTCCGGTTGTCGCTGAAAGGAAGGGTATATAATGCCTGTGTGCGTTCCATT
The DNA here is from genome assembly GCA_013368495.1 of Paragonimus heterotremus. NCBI lineage: Eukaryota > Metazoa > Platyhelminthes > Trematoda > Plagiorchiida > Troglotrematidae > Paragonimus > Paragonimus heterotremus. The sequence continues at coordinate 89,105 of LUCH01001431.1, forward strand.
TTGCTCTACGGTTCGGAAACGTGGCCTGTTCACAAAGAAGATATCAACAGACTTGCTGTGTTTGACCACCGTTGTCTCCGTCAACTGGCCCATATTAAGTGGACTGATCGCGTGAGCAATGTGGTCGTTCGCCGGCGCGTATTCCGGAATGCTCGGGATGCGCGATCAATTGGTCAACTAATCACGGTACACAGCTTGCGTTGGCTGGGTCACGTACTCCATATGTCATCTGATCGTTTACCGTACCGGGCATTATATACTGAGACCACCAACAGTTGGGTAAAACCGCGTGGTGGTCAGGCAACAACGTGGTCACAAAATATGAAGACCTTCACTGCTCCATTGAGCAAAGTGGGTAGGTCTCGCCTGCCTGGATGGGGTTCTCGTGATCACTCAAACCGCTGGTTAGAGACGCTATCCGAGATGGCGATGTGTCGCAGTCAATGGCGTACCTGTATTCATACCATTTCTAGTTCTTCCGCTTAGTCTTCCTTTTAGTAATGTTTTCTTCTAGGATATTCCACGTCACTGTTGAGGTGAGCGGCGGCCCGAGCCACAGTACCTTTTGGTCAGGCTCATGGCTGTTATGATGATGATGATGATGACCACAATCCCAAATGATTTCGCTGTATTTTATTAAGTACATACCTTAGGGTTAGAAACTGTAGTATGAGTCAAATGACAACCCGGTACTACTCAGATATCATCACATGCTAAAATCAATGCCTAAAAAGGCTTAACTGAAGCAAAGGTCATTAGGCGATTGAAGCCATAGTTGCGTCTAAAAGAGGATACTTATCAATGTAGCACTGCTCCGTTAGCGTTCAGGGAATTCCCAATACCTGAACAGGACATTTTCCGTGGGTAACGATGTGATCAACACGTATTTTCCAATCTTATAGTGTGTACTAGATAAGACGCAGTGAAATCCTTTGGAACAGAGACCATACAGTGTACCACCGTTAGCTCGTATTTTCGAACTCAGTATCGAGAAGTTTGCTCCAGTTGATTAGGTTTCGTCTAAGCTTAGCGTCGGATTCAGTTGAGGGGCTGGTCACTACAATAGCCAATCAATAGTTGCAAATCGCTTGAAGCATATCTTTGAGTTAGTTGGACAAGTGTCAGTTCCATAACTAGTCACCGATAAATCTTATTCCGATGTTCCCATGAGTAGAAGAATCTGCTCTCACACACACGCATGGTTATTGAAGACGCTTACGTAATCGGACATATGTACTTCAATTCCATCTATGAGATGTTCGCAATTTTTCCATCTCCAGTTCTGTCACACTGCACACCTTTCAGCAACACAGCGCGAAGACTGCGGTCACTTAAGCTTTAAGAACGATCTCAGAATTAAGAAGTCCCGTGTCATCAAAACAATGAATTCAAGCTGATGCCTTTCCAAGAGAATGCCACAGTATTTCAGATACCCAACCACACACATATGAACCTGAGTGGACTCGTGTGCTAAAAACTATGGGTTTCCAAGGGCTCACAAGCTGAGAATATCAATCGGGATGTCAGTCTGTAACCGGAGACACCTGGTTACACTTGTGTTCGGGTGAACAAGTTTGTCAATCCATAACGTGTATTCCCACAGTACATCAGAAGGAATTGTTATTACGATGCATACTCGACGTAGACTCCAGACTTACCAACTAATGTTATAGACAAAAATCAATGATGTAGCTAGGGACAATCTTCCTAGCATACCAATTTTCATGTCCAACCTCGGAAATATTGCACTGAACCAGACCATTGAGGCTCTCTACATTCGATGCGTAAAAAGCACATTTATGTTCAGCGGAAAGGATGTGGCTATAGCTATAGCATGAAACAATGTCAAACAGAATAAATTAGTTATATCGTTTCTCCAAATGTTCACATTACAAGAAACTATTAAGTTACCTGGCAACCCAAAATGTATCGAAAAGAAACGTGAATTGGTCAGTATAATTACTTTCGTGGTATTTTTCCCTACAATACAAACAAGTCACGGTTAACATGTTACATCGTGAAATGAGAAATTGTAACAAGATGCTTTGACAACTGAGATGGAATCCACTTAAAACATCTCAGGAAGCAATGGCTATCAATAGGGCTTCCTAGAAAGTCAGTTAGTGAGTACTACACTGAAGGAACCTTACAAATAGGGAACATAGAGAAAAGATCTTGGTGTGTATCAACACTTCGGTGGACACATTGTAAGTCAGCTCTTGGTCGGAAAATAAAAAGTAACGTTACAAAAATTACTCATCGCCCTTCACCGTCTATGAATGACTGCTCTGTACCTTCAGAATTCGTCATCACGTTCCATCATTTCTGTGTGTCTCCATTTAAGTTCATCTGTTACTGTGGAGATAGCTAGATTGGTCTTATAAAAGCAACAAATATCTATGCGGATCAAAGAGCACTACCCAGCTTGGTTTAATAACAGTATGTCAAACGGGACTACTAGTAACTGCATTTTGATTCATCCCGAAGACAGGCTACCCTGTTGTTTTCACAAGTGCTGAGTTCCGCCTCGTGTCCTGTAAATTCGCAATCAGTAGGTGTCCGCTAACTGTGGAATCCAACCCGGACTGCGTACACAAAAGAAGTAAACACAACTCCGCATCTAATGGCTTGATTAAAATCGGTCGAAACCCAATCCAATACAACCAAATACTACCTTTACGCACTACAAACTTTCTCTTTCTTTCCTACCCATTTACATTAAACCCGAACCCTGATCTACTTTACCCATGTGAATTGTTCTCCATTGCCGTCAAATTTGGCGTCCACTATTTAAGGGAATGACATACTGTGCAATTTTTATCCGACGCTCATTCAGATACTGACAATTTCATACCTATACACTTTTGAGGAAAGGTTTACCAAAAAAGGTTAGTCAACATAATCGACCTCTTTCTGTACGATTCTGACCAATAACCACCACTTCTTGGCAACTAGCCACTATCATTTAGTCATTATTATTTTCCTGTCATGACCAGGTTTTAGCCATATTGACGACTTTCATCAGCGGTCACGCCAATGTTTACTCAATAGGTGAGTATTCAGTCGGTAATATTAAGTATTTCAACTCTTAGAGTACACTAACGTCCAGTCAACTGTTGATAGGGTTGCTCAAGGCTCAATGGCATGTGTTCACGCCAATGATAAACGCATCTAGGAATTGTGATCCATGCAGCCATTCTATCTGATAAGTTCGCGACAGGAAGCAAACCCAGTGTTCTAAGTTCATGTAAACATAGTAGATAGCTACTGCTGAGTAAAGACGATAACTGCCTGCTAGAAATGATGAGAAAAGGATCAATTACCAAAAGGCAACTCAAAAAGTCTGAGCAGGAGTAAGTCCGGTTGCCAAATATACGCTGTGGATGATGAAGACGAGTACAAATTGACTCAACATAACTAGAAGGAATACGATCAAGAAATGTAAGGCCGCTGACTGATCAAGCAATATCGTTCATTCAAACTGTCATGGCCTAGCCTAGTGAGAAGTAATGTTGTATCAAACGATCGTAAACAAGGAATGAAACCACGGAAACGGACAAAATAGACGAGTAACACGTTTGTGTGAACAGAAAATAACAAAAGCCAAATTTTCACAGGAACAGATTGATCAAATCCAAATAGCTCTGATGTAGCAACTTAGTCATAACAATCCGATATCTACCACTCATTTCACACAAATCAAAACATCTAACACGTAACTTCGGAAGTAACCATGTTAGTCAGAGAACGGAAGTATGTTTTATGAAAGCAAGTTTGTAATCTGGACCGAGACAACAGGTAGACATAGAAACGATTTAACATAAAACATGTGCACAAGCACAAACAAACAGAGGCGTAGACAATTGAAACCATATGTAACCATATGTGATGATGGGAACATTGTGTACAAACGCATGCACGCACGGCCGAACACAGACACACAGATGGACATGGATAGAAATAAAGTAGAATCTGGTCTGTTGTTTTTAGAAAGCTAAAAATCGGTCCAATCTGAGCAAAAGCACCGAAGGCTGAATGAATCAAGCATGCGGTGTAGCAGAGAAACAAATCTGTCCGAAATAGGTAAGAATGAGTGATGTACTGTCCATTTTTATAATCAGAGGGATAAAGCGAAGAAGACCATCACAAAAACAACGTTTTCAGTCAGAAAACAAAGAGGGGACTGTGTTTGTGTATGAAAAGGAAAGAGGAAGAGAGAGTGCAACTTGGTAACATGTAGTTGCGGAGAAAATAACAGAGACGATCGAAACTGGTGCGTCGAATGGGGAAAAAATAATTAGAAGTTAACGTTTGATACTGAGTCTGAGTGATTCTGTGATATGGGTTCCGTCAATTCGTGAGGTGACTTCAAGTGTGCGTCAAACTCGCCCTCGATTGGCAATGAGGTAGTAGTCTTGGTCGTGGACAAAAATGAAGAGGGAACGTTAACTTCAAAGGCCGACGTGCCTTCAGCAATTGACCCAGATCCTGAACCAGACCCTCCGCTTGATCCGTTGGCTTCCATCCACTTCGGGACCGTTTCTCGACCGCGCATGCCACCCGGCTGACTTTCAGAATACGTTACACCGCCTTCAATAGATTGATTTCGTGAGTAGTTTGGTGGGATCGTCTTTAACTCAGCCGATTTAGATCTAGAACCGAATCAAGGTGAAAAGAATAAGGAGTCAAAAACAACCGACCTACAAGGAACACACATCAGAAGTTTTCGAATAGTGACTACTAAGTGTCGGGGTCAGACCAGACGTAAGCCACTGGCATTGATTGGGGTTAGCCTGTGTTCACCTGATTTGGTCGACATAATCATATAATCAGTATACAGGCGTCCGAAGTGGACAGATCGAGGATTTAGAATTCTGTAGCAGCTGTAGCGGCAATCAGAGTATACTAGTAAGATTCGATAACTTCCAGTGAACCTGAAAACATTCGGCGTAGTACAGCAATAACCATCACGCTTAGATGGATGAAGCATTAGTTCTAAAATGGATAGCCGCAATCTATTTCATGCATTAGCAGTTGAGTTAAACTTAGAGTAGTAAGCTATCACTGCCAACGTACACGTCGTCTTTCTGGTATGCATGTCAAGCATACGTGAGTGAGATAACCTAAATCGACTTTAGAAACAGTCTATCGATCGGCCACAGCAAATAAACTAACTGGTCAGTCTCAACTGTTGTCAAGTTTAAATATCTAACAGATGACAAATTGTTAGTCTGTGGTTGACCTAATATCATCACGAATCACAATCCTGTCCACTGGATATGCATAAAAAGTTAGTGTTATATATATATATATATATCGATTGAGAACAATCTAGTACGGTGGCAGTGAGAAGTCAAAGGCATAGTCAACGCCAGCCACTGGTTTTCGTCGAACACAAAGGCACAAGCATAATTACATGCAAGCAATCCCATCCGCCCCGTGGTTTGGTCTATTAGCGAAGGTATACAGAACAGATATGTTGTGTTGGGACATCGTTTTGCCCCCCAAATAGTCGGTAACTAATGGAATGATCATGTGAACAATACCGTAGCTCTCCTGTATAGCTTTCAAAAGATACCGTTTAACCGACCAATTCTCTTCGCGCAGTCATTCACATCGCTGAATGTTCAAAAGAACCGCGAGATGATCACGGATTGTTGAGAATTCAAGTGTTTCGTCGTCTTAAGTCGGTAAGTTGAGAACTCCAAGATAGTCCACTTCGCTAGTCTGAAATGCTGTTCACTACGGTGCTCAGTGGTAATATGTGCATTCAGATGCCCTTCTCCGTTAGTTTGTTTGTTTGTGCCATTTTGTAACCATCCGTTTCGACGTTTGCTTCAGTGAACTGGTAGCTGATTAGATTCAAGGCCGCTTATGTGTCTACACAGAAACGATTGTCTTTTGTAACCCCCACCGACCATCAGCGAAATCTTCACAGCCTATCATCCATTATTCATCTGTCCACTCGAAATCGGTTGCATATGGTCGAGGGAACAAAGGTCTGCTAACAGGTGATCCAATCTATGAATTGTTTTGTCGTGGTTAATAGAATAGCACTTGTTAACTCTTTTTTTAATTCAAAGCACAGTGGACTGGTTGGCCTCTACAAAGAGGCTAATAATGAAATGAAAAGAATATCACAGTCTCTGCTCTGTCCATTGTTAGACCACTTCCACGTCTGTAGACGTCTATGAAAGCAAAATGGCAAAGGAATCACATACTCACTCCTGTGGCTTACAGGTCGTCACGTACACTTTCAGTTTCGTATCGCACCTGAATTCTCATCATATGTCAATTCCCCGTTATCAGCATAGGCTAATGAGACAGAATGAGGTGCTGCAGAGAGAGCTAAATGTTTTACACCTTTAGGCTGCGGGTAACTGGTTCTCATTTACCAGAACCAATACATCTCCCTCATTCCAACTGAACTAAGTACTTTCTTTGGAGCCATAAAATCGGCTACTATCATTAATACTACTACCAAAATGGACGAGAATTAAGATTATTTCAAACAGGCTCAGCCTGTCTCCTAACTGTGTATCAGCAGCCAATACAGCGACTACACTATCAGGGTTGCCCGATATGTTGTTCCGATCGTTTCAATCAGATCATTTGCCAGTTATGTTAAATTCGATGGTGCACTTTCATACCCGGCTAAATACGTATCACTATCGCATTTATTTTATAAACGGCGTTGCTCCTACTGAAAAGATATGACAAACAGCCGTGAAGAGAGGTACGATCATTCGTTCATTGCTATACTTGAAACGCTCCTTAAACCAGGACGATTATTTAGAGACAAGCGACATGTCAGAGACGACTCAATCTTAGCGCACGGGGTCTCCTATCAATCTGAACACCAATTACGAAATACGCTCAGCTCAGGGCGACCCGTCAAAGCCACAAAATCCAAAGAACCGTTTGATTAGCACAGAAGGCTCATTCGGCGTTTGGTTGTGTTCCACCTGGAATAATCCTTTCGAGTCTGCTGTAACAGCGTCACCAATAGATTAAATCAGGCGCAGACTTGATATACAGGATACCAAGATGAGACGGAAGACGGCTTGGCCATCAGAATCACTGCGACACTATAAGGAAAATTAATTCCTATAATCTGAACGATCGAATTTCGTAGCAAGCGATCTACGAAATGAATACAAAAACAAACTCAAACTATGAACAAACACACCTTAGCTTTTTTCCGAAACGCTAACCACATACCTTAAAAAACCACTCTTACATATCCAGAAGCAGATGGCAGTGAACCTGGTAATCCATCGCACATAAGCCATTCATTAATTACATTTGATCCCCATTGTCAATCGCTTAATTGTTCTATTATTGTTTTCCACACTCTCCTACCATGTTCATATAATCCTACTTACTCGCCCACATCGATCCTTCGTACAGTGAATAAAGCCCTAATATTCGGACATGTCACACACCAAGCTATGATTTCTAGGTAGACGACAATAAACATTGTGTTTTATTGGACGCCTTTTCGCTAAATTATCTTAGCACACAGCACACGCGCATAAATGGCAAACAAATCAACAAAATAGCCACCGGTAAACAAGGATATGTGTTCGTTTGTTGTGCCGTTTAATTGGAGCCACTAAGGTAGAAACATTCCAGGACCTAAGAGAGAGAGCCTTCCTTTGTCTAAGCAACTGCAATATTTCGGAAAGAGATAAGACGACAATAAACGTTTGAAATAATTCCCAAATATTCCTCAGCCGGCATTATCCCACTTGTACAATAAGAACAACGATTAGAAAGACGGGTCCAATAGTGCGAAAACAACATATATGCGTCAGCCATCAAAGTTTGATCATTCGTATCTCTACTAGTTAGCTAACAACAAGCAGAGTACACAACGATATCACTTTTTGCCTCCCCGCCTCCCATCGAAAACCATGTGATGATAATCAGATAAAAATATGTGCGGTTTCGGTCCCGGGCTAAGGCCGAGCAAGCAGAGAGATATTCAGTTCTGCTTTGACTTCGGTTAAGGCACCAAGCTTGAACACACAAAAAACTACAAAACTGAACTTGTTCGAAGTGCACATTTCCTTCAATTATGTGTTCGAAAAGTAACTGGTGCCAAAATATCTCTTGATATCCAACTGACAATGGTTTAATATACACTTATTCCGGACGGGTTAAGTGGAAACTGCTCATAAGAGCAACATTTGTTGACTGTAACATGGTTTACTTGACTGCAGAACTGAGCACCATTTCAAGACTGCATAAAATGGTCTAAGAGACATAGATAGAACATCATGCACAACTGATCAAAGCTTTCGCAATTTCATAGCCTGCTTGTTAGGGCTCGTTACAAACGGATGGGGCTGAGCGCTTACACATATAATAACTCAATCGTGCCAAGTGTGAGATCACTAGCACAATGAATAACATGGTTGCCTAATGAAAGCACGACCCACTAGTTTAAGAGATCCCGATCTATAAGATCGGAAGAATAGTTCGCACAATTTTTAGTGATGGCAGCTTCATAGTACTTAATGCAATCTGTCTTTTGTGTATAATGTGAAAGATGCGAGAGATAAACATCGTATATGATTGGAGAAAACCAAACAGAAAGCAACATCAAGCTTTCTACTGAGTGCCCCAACTTCCACAGTAAGATAGCGTGACGTCAATCTGCGTAGTGCAAATGCATCAACAGTTCGGCAATCGAGTGTCGTAACTAAATTGCTGGGGGAAAAACAACTGGCTTGTTCACTTGGTGAACGGGTCAACGTGAGTCCGCATAAAATACACAGTACGATCATTCCAGGTCGTTTAGAATCACGGATACGTCCAAATGAACACGAAATTGTTCAAGATGAAATTTGTGAACGAAGAACCAGAACGACATAAGACGGAACGACTCGATCATACGGTAGGGAAAAAGTCCAGTCACTCACTTCTGTTCAGAAACGACCCAGACTGGAAACAAAAACGAGAGAGGAAAAAGAGGTCAGATTAGCAAGGGGAATGGAGTGAACGAGGTTCAGAGGAAATGACAACAAATCCGGGGACAACACATCAGGGAACAACAATGAGCGCCAATCAGCAAATGATGCCAATGTCGTGGATGCAGTCTGCAAACAGCATGTCGTAATCGAAAAGAAGAAAGTTAACGACGGAAACACATTAATTGATGTGACAGTTGACACAGTCACAATTAAAAGACCAGCTGGTTTCCAGAAAGACAACATAAGAAATAAAAGCTGTGTTCGGTGTACACTATGACAAATGATAACATAGTTTGGTTCGGATGTTTCATTTATGCGCATATGGACATAAACGTGGACGAAACACACACCCTGACCAAAAGGTTACCAATCAGCTAAGCCACTAATTGGATTGGATTGCACAGTTGATCAGAAGCAAGCAGCTAAGTTATGATAGGCAACTGGAAGATTGTGTTAAGGTCACTTTGGATAGTCCCCTTGATGTACATGGAATAGTAAGCATAGTTTCATGTACACTTAAGATGGGGAGCCAGGAACCAACGCGAAACATGTTCCGCATGATACATTGGCCAGACCTTGGGTCTTACCGACCTGGAGGTGCTGCAATATCCGGGGTGAAAAGTGAACAGTTGACGGTTTAGCACAATTTGCTCGACTTTTGCTAGTGTTCATGATCTTTTTGTCTACAAAGCAAAATTGATCAACAACTCGCGGGGTCCTTCGGGAGACAGGAAAATAAAACCAGCTAAACCAAGCATCGTAATTGTAGAAGGAATACAGTCCAGTACCGGTGTAGCATAGGTGTTTCCAGTCAAGAGAATAGTATCACTCGTCAGTAGAGCAAAGAAGGGAAATGACTAGGCTGGTAGTACCAGTGGTTGGCAGTTGTTTGGATTCCTCGATAGAGCTGAATAGAAGGAAATGTGCGCAGGCATAATATGCATCAAATAACCGTCTCGGTTCAGACTCAAGCCGTTATTCTTAACCGTGCATGGGCACAACGAAACGAGCCAAAATGCCTTGCAACGACAGACGCCAATATTCACGTTCAGTTTTAAAATATGCTTTCCATCAATTATTGTGACCGGAGTAATTCGCAAAGATACACCACTGGATGTAAAATCTGGAAAATATGCAATTATAAGAGGAGAAAAACGTATCAGATAGACAGAAGATTAAGAGTCAGGATTCTCGACATTAGGTGCACCTCAGGCTGACCTGAACCCCGCATTAAGTTAGACAACTCTCGTCAGCCTGGATACATCCCGAAATGTGATATATGTTCAAACCTCAGTATGACTTTTAACTATCTAGTGTATGGAATGTGAGACTTCCTCCCAGTGAACTTCAAACAATGAGTACACATGAATTAATGTCTCGGAAGCGCCCATCTATACAGGAGAAACAGCTGGACATCTAGCAACAAAATACTATTCCTTTACGCATGTTAACTGGTTTAGGCTCTACCCGCCTTGTGAGTATGTACTGGTATCGCGCTGCGCACATAAACGTTCCTCTCCATTTTTCAATGGGCCGGTTTCATCCTGTTTGAGACATACACAATGGACGACTGACAAACAGACGAAGGAAGCGATAAACAATTCTGATCACGGTCGGTGAAATCAGGTTGACATGAACTGCTGTCAACTTCCGGTGGTGGATAGAAAAACCAGTCTAATATCACCGTCATGTAGGATTTTATTACAGAGACAGAAAATCGACTAACAGTAACCAAGTTACAACATTTACAGACAGCAGACATTGTACTTCTACTTCAGTCTGAAATCCCGCGACCTACATTTTCAATTTATTATGTTAACTCATTATACCTGGATCATTAGTTCAAATTAATAATCTATAACACCGACCCCATTGACCAGTAGATAAGTCTCAGGATTACAAACCTGACACTTGCTCAATGACCGTAGGTTTCAGTCCATGATGTACGTGATGGTAAGAAGGTTGAATTCGGTCGAAACAACCATTTAACACTTCAAATTTGGTCGGTGGAACGAACCGTTTGTGTTTTTGTCCAAAATAGACGGACCTGAACCTAAATGACACAGGCCGAGAATAGCAACCAAACAGCAATTTTAAGTGTGTTCACATTAAGATCGGTGTAAATCTTTTGTGACACGGAGAATGATAAGTATCTCATCTGGCAAGGAAGGGTAACTTTTAAGCAAGTAGAACAGATGGAGAAGTGACGTCTATCTAAGTTTATAAGTCGGTAATGTGCAAAAAAATGGACTGAGAAAACACGTCGGATCGTTGTGACTGCTTACACAATTCCTGAAGTGACTGTGTGCATGCCCACTCACTGTCTACTACAATGTCTTTGGTGTACATAGTATCTATTCTTTGTGTTTGTGGTTGACTAAAACTACCCATGTTTTAACGTATAACACAGTATCTTATCGTTCTGTTCTGACGAAGTGATCACGGGGAGCCTAATATTTCAAGATAGCTAACAGAGAGAGAACAGAAAGAAGAATCATAACGTTATTCAGACGGAAACCTATGTGGAACATAACCAAGAGGCCAAAGCAATGGGGAATATGCTGTAATATGAAACACGTGAGCTGACTGGTCACAACTGAGAAAAACATCGATTAAATCGACCACTGGAAACTGACAGACTTTATGGTAAAACCCCATCAAAATGGCTATGAAATGTCGTATGTCGCCTGTCATCGCTTGCAATCGCCTGTTCGTCTGTGCCCGTATGTATTACTCGAATAACCTACTGAGATCTCGCATGTCTTGACGGAAACTGGAAAGATCCTGGCGATCACAGACACGTCCACTGCCTTATGATGCATCTACTTGTCCTTAATACATCATCAGACATTGATTGGAATGCTAGTTTCAGGCCGTAGCTAATCTCTGTAACAGGAGTGTGTCCATACAGACCGTTGTTCGAAGTTCAGATGGTTATATAACATGCCTTTGCCTTTCCTTTGCCAAACGTTCCAATACAGCTTGACTGCTAGACCTGGGTCCCCGCTATGCGGCTTCACCCAGTCTACTTGCACAGAGACAAGAAGAACATGATTGCGGAAAAACACACTGCATTGCCCACTACCAGTTCGACAAATGAATGAAATGCTCGTAAACATATATCATGAAATAGTGGCCAAATATGGCCATTTACTTGTTGAATCACTGTCCGCTTGTTTAGGCCACTTCGCTACCAAGTGGCCAAGTAAGGCCAACTCCATAGCAGTTGGTTTCTTGGGTTAGCGTGACACCCACGCTCATTTCCACGTATCCTCCTAGCACGACAACCACGCTTACTTTCACGTCTCCTGCTAGTTGGTCCGACGTGCCCTTCAGTGATTTGTTGATGTCTGATTTTGTCAGCCATCATCGAAGGCCTGACTGGTTTGCAATGATAACTGGTCTCATCAGGCGTCACTAATGTCCTGACTAGATTGTTCTGGTGAATCGGCCTCCTAACACAGGGTTGTGTCCAATTAGCCCTTTGAAAGGAGTATACAAAAATGGGACTCTCTAAAGACGAGTACATTTTGTGCAATAGTTCTCAGCTGAAGTGATAACCATATAGGCTGTTGAAATAAGCGTTAAGGAATGAGAGCTGCACAGTCGACAGTTTGATTTTCGGGTAACCTAACAGCCTCTCATACAACTTGCGTT
>LUCH01001431.1:111233-125959 GCA_013368495.1 Paragonimus heterotremus
CTCGAACTGGACGACTTCTCCACCAACGCCTTTTGGTAAGCGTCCTTCACACTCTCATCGCTCGAGTGCCAGTTGAATACCTTGCATTTACGAGCACAGATCCTCTGGGCAAATGATAAAACAAAACGGGCACGCACAACAGCATGGTCCGAGTCCAGATGGACACGACCAAAAGTTTTACACGCAACGTTAAACCAAGGAGATTAGCCCTGTACGACTGACAATAGATGCTGTGCTACCCATGAGAGTGTGTATGGCTTAAATGGTAAATGTACTGTACACCTTAAAAGTTTTTCTCAACAATAAACAACATGTCAAGGATTCCAGTGGTTCCTCATTTGGTTGTAACCGATACCCATAATTGGGTATGCTTGTACTTTTGTACAAACCTAGCCGGCTCGCATAGAAACGACCTGGGGACACATGAAGTAAACAACAGATTCCGACGTACAAAATGAACCTGGTTGTCGGGAAACTAGCAAACAAACCAAAATTTATTAAATGGTTCCGAGCAGCTGAAACAACTGGTCTCAAACCCGAGACAACACACTGTGGTAACGCAGCTGATTGTAACCGTACAATCGCATGTTTGAACATCTGTTACCTTGACACCTTGTGCTGTCCAGCTTTGGGCAACTTGATGAACCCATCCCGCTCTCTACATTTGACAAAGTGCGCCGAATGGTAGCAGAAGTGTCATACGGTGCAACCGCGGAAAAGCACTGAACAGTATGACTCGGTAAATACTCAGAAAACTGTACGGTGCACCGCCTATCGTGAGGATAATGTACACAAAGCGTACAGGTTACAAGTAAATTTCTCTGATGCGATATAACTTCTATTGAAGCACTGCGCAAAACCGATAATTGTTTCCATGACCACTAATAGGTGAGGGTAAAGCATGCTTGAACTTTCAATTTTTGTGGCACGTAAAATCACACGGCAGGGACAAGTCCCTGTCAAGTTGTCGTAGATTCAACCTGAATACGATGGTGGCCAGTGTACGTAACTTAATGTGGAATGTTTGAGTTTAGATATAAGACGTCTTTGTTTTAAATTAGGTTCCATTCTTATCATTTTCATTCACGCCCGCATGGCGGATAAGCACCAGTGTCAATGGGAAACGCTTTGCACAAGTTGACGGGGATGGCCACGATGGACGCTCGGCGTCGTTACCACTTGGCTATCACAAGTTCAATCAGCATGTTGCGAAATCCAGATGGAAGACGCAACCGGAATGGCTCCATTGGAAACAAGAGGACGTTTTATTGAAAGCCGAGGTGATTGCGTATGAGATGATGCTGGTGTCTGGATGACCAGCAGCCCGTTATATGAGACCAACAGACAGAATAATTTCACACAAGCCGTCGTCAGTGAATGATCTGTAGTAACCGAAAACGGCAAAATTCCGTCGAATCCAATGAGCGACATGTGAATACCAAAATAATCGAGCTGAAGAACAATACAAAGGTCACATTCATCACATAGAGGACGGTCAACGAGGAAAAACAATTCAACGCATGCAAAGGCCTTGGGAGACAACAACGATCTGCTTACCAATCACAACCACAGCCAGTATGGTAATCAAGGTGCCCAAAAGCAACAGCATCTGAAGGCGTGAGACGAAATGTTTGGCTAAACTTTACAGAAAGTTGGTGAAACTGAAATAATCAATCCGGTTGATATCAGATAGCCAGAATGAGGACTATGTGAGCACATAGTCATCCACAGACAGTACGTTTGGACACCAAAACAGCTGAGGAATTCATCATTTGTATTTGACAACCAGCTGCATGTTTTAGTGAAATTCCCGAATAGCTTAATTCGAAAGCGAGCAAAAAATACTAAAGTTTCGTATCAGATATCAACAGTGTTTCTTCTGCATCGGGATTTGAACTCGGATCCACGTGCTATTTGTGAACCAGGCACGTCGACTATACCAGGCGTCGCCGTATCATCACATTATACTAGCTATTCAATAAACTCCTATCGACAACCCCGAGAAGACGTGATTACGCACCACCGGTTCCTTTGACCAAATTCACTAGTCTGGCAAGAGGTGAAGAAAAATGTTGATATTTTGATCTAACGTCATTAACGGCTCTTCAAAAATACAATCAGAATATACACCTCGAATAGCACAGCAAAAACGACTGAATGGAATTACTGAGGGGAAGTTTAGGGGGTCACTGCGTTGGATCTAGAGGATTGTTAGATGATGGCATCGTTTGCAGCCGAATCAGTTTCACAGTTCAGCTCTTAATAACGCCCGGTCCTTCTCCTTGGGCCGAGGATGAAACCGCAAGAAATCCTGACTACTCGCCAAGTCATCGACCTAGCTTGGGCATTCGGAATCTTACTACGTCATCCTAACCGGAGATTTTTGCGATTTGTTGAGGCTGTCGCAATTAGTCGACTGAAACCGGCCTTGCATGTTCAAAAACAAATGTTCGTGAGCTTGACCCTGCCCTGGACTTAGTGACCTTTCCCAACCCATTAATCGACTACCCACCCCACTCACGCTTAACTGTTCGATATTTAAAAAAAACGTTTCATATTGTTGTAAATTTGATATTGATGAATTAAAACGAAATGCCTGCATCTACCAACTTCCGTGTTCTAGCGGTTTTGTTCACACTTCTGAAGAGAAGGGACTGTTTTAAATCCATTATTGCTTAAAACAGATCCATATTTGGTGAGTAATCGTGCTGCCTACATCCAAAATGGACGCCGTATAAAGGTTTGGCTTAATTGCCACATCGAAACATCCTGCTCATGTGCGTGTTTACTCATGTAGACATGGTAGTCAGTGACTCACCAATCCAGACTGTAAACACCTATCCATGTTACTCAAACGCCTGGAGGACCAACCTGTCCACACCGAAGATGCACACAAAAAAGTAAGCGAGTATCGCAAGACACTGTATATTGACCAGAAAGTTGTCTGAACCCAACTAGACGTCAGTGCACATAAAACTCATCTGCCCACTGCAATGAGTTTGAACTGGAGTGGTTTTTTGATTGGAGAAGGCTCAGCCGATCAGTGTTCGCGCACAAGCTGCTACAGACGGAATTATGGTCAAACTGGCGTCAACCAATCATGGACGGCGATTAGCTGCTGATGAATGCGTCTGTTTCAGGAAACCGAGCTGCTAGCTGTAAGGTCGTGGAACAACATAGCTGTAAACTAGTCAATCAAAATATGAGGAAGCCGTCGCTCAATAGCAGTCGTGAATACTGCTGTTCCTCTATAAAAATGTGCTGATTTTCCAATAAACTGAGACTGTTTGTTGCCGCTCAGACTTCTGTTCTGATATGCTCTCTTTCGGCACGCACGACTGAGTACACGAACACGAATCCAGATATATCGTCCTCAACGTTACCTAACATGTGATCGTCACATTGTTCTCACGAAGACGACGGAAATAAAAGTTAGGCTTCCCAGTTTTTAACACTAAAAGGCGCGAGCTGGCAGCTGTCATGTGCGAGCTGGATACTGTCAAGCTGTCCAGATCTAACCAGAAACAATAGGGACAACAGGACCTGAACAACAGACCATGTGATTGATGATCGGAAACATGTACAACTGACCCACCGCGTGCTCTTCAGATTGGAATTCGACATACAATTCTCGGGATTTGGCAGACCACGTGCGAATCAGGTTCACTTAGATCGGCTATCTCAACCTCAGTAAGAAGCACCGATCTACGGCACTAACGTGAGAGGAGCAACCTGAAAGCAATTTTTACCGGGAAGAAATGTGCTAAGTGGGTTTAGTCTAATATGTGAGATCAATAGAGATCAGAGTTGAATAACCCGTTAGCTTCATAAACCACAAAGTTGTATGGTGTACTCCAACGCTCGTATTTGAACACGAGTGTTAGTCAAGTTGCAGTAGCTACGTGTGCACCTGGATTGGCGTTGAGGAAGATCGTACCAAATACAAAGTAGCAGCTCTAGTATACATGATGTTTCAAACTTGACTGTTGTAACAATACACAACAATACAATAGTGGTCGCATGGTATAAACTCAAAACGACAGCTAATGTATCCCTTCTCGAAATGACCGGGCAACTTGAGCACTAATCACAGGTGTATGTCTGAATAGTTTGGGGTGATTATTTAGTCATGCTTGGTGAGAAGTAAATGAGATAATGATCAACATATTCGCTTCACATGCCGAAAATTAAATCCAGACATTGAGGACGAACTTTAACAAGAATGAAACTTATCGAAAGAGGCCGAAAGGAATAGTTTATCTGAATTTTTTAAAAAATACGACCAAATTTGAATGGTATTCAATATGTGGTAATATGATTTCTTATTGTTGAGTACAATCACGGGTCGAATGCAGAAACAAGAACCAACAGATGTTCATTCTTCATGCACGATAAGCTTTAATGCACACGTAGACTGGAGTGATCTCCAGGTCCGGCAGAATGCTGACAGCGACATGTAGATGGCCATACAGGTTATCATACGCATAGTATTTTCATCCAAAATGAAGCAATTCGAAACCCGCAAAAAAGCGTAAGAACTCACTTTGCAATTTTTCCACCAAAACTTTCGTTTCAATTTGCCCGCACTGGCTTCAAATTGTGAAGCACCAGCTTGTAAAGCGTCTACAGAAGAAAAACAATGGGCGGGTAATCGCGCGTGAATGTGTTATCGTTTGGGGCACTTTATGAACCAAACAACATGACTCGAGAGCGTGGAAAGAATAACTAACCGACCTCAATCTACCATTTCCACCAGATTAGATACAGTCCAGTCGGCGAGTTCGAGAAAGTGTACCTCTCTCCTCACCCAGCTACAGATAGACCAACTACACAGCAACAGGATTAAGAAAAACAGAAATGCCGGGACATGCAGAAGTAGGCGAATCACAAAAGTGTCCCGATAAAAAAAAACCGGGAATGCTATTCAACTTTCTCCGCATCAAACTCTCAGTATCGCGTGGATTATCAACATAAAGTCCAAACCGATTCCATAAACGTTCAACATAGTTGAAAAAAGCGGACAATGCACAAACATGGTTGATTGTGTAGCCGTGCGGAGCGTGTGTCGGGAAGCTTTCTTCAAATGCGGTTCTCCCAGATGAAGCGCCAACGTCGCTACAGTTTAGGCAATTCGGCTGAAAGACATGAACATCGATCGTATAACCCACACGAGTGCACCTTGCAGAAGACATCCAGTAAATATGGCCGCAAAGTGAATGCCGGATGCGCCCAAAACTCAGTAATTAAATTGGACAGCTTTTAATTTTGGTGGCAAAGGTGGTCCTCCTTCCGCTTCCCTTACACTGTGCAGCGTAACTGGTCATTGAACAGCGACAAAGTTACCATACAAAACTGTATCGACAAAGAGTCCGAAGACTGTGTACTCAATAAGTAAAATTTTATTCACGATCATTCGCATAGTTCATCTTGGCTAGATTAAACGTGAAGTACAAATCAAGCCAATTACACAGCCGTTGGTGCAACCGTTGAAACTGAAGGGACATGGGACAGCATGTGAATAGTTGGAATTGCCCGATGTCTGAAATATTTTCGGTTTCTGTTAAGTTTGAAGCGCTAATTGAGTGCTCGGTCGTTGGGATGAACTTCACAAATGAAAGCGTAGACCTCACCACTTGGCTACGTAAGATGCTACTCACATTTTGGCCTAATTCTAAGGCGCGGTATCATGCATTATTTAATCAGTCGCTGAATCTGAAGGGGACGAAAGCCTGTGGCGTGAATGACCAGCTCTCATTGTTGTGTCTCATACTAATCGGGCTACTACCTAACAGGTGCATTATTCGAACCTTCTAATGGACGCCTGCCGCACACCCAAACTTTCCGCCTGTATCACTGTGCATATGTATCGTCAAACTTTACAAATGCGCGTTGAGCGGTGCGCAGTCATTCACACCCTGACTCCTCACACGTAAGAGAAATGGGGGTTGAAGGTGAACAATTGCCACTCATGTTGTCCGATAAATAGAGCAAGAACAAGCATGCCGTTTAGCCAAATCAAATCTCCACACACGCGCACAGAGAAACGACGGAGGCAGGATCGTAGTCCATGCAGTGTTGGTTACAGACAGAAAGCCAGCCACCATGCTACCGGAACCCGATTCACCATCGGATAATCCCACGATGTCCACGAAGTAGAACGGCGACCTATTGATTAATGTGAATGTACACATAATAGGAATACAACAGCTAGGTCAACAACCGAACCCAATTGCTATCAAATAACTACTAGAGGTTTCGAACGAAAACGTTGTTCACAAAATGGCAGGTTGAGCGCGTACTGACCAGCGAGTCCATGGACTGAATGAATACTGTCAGCGTAAATAATACAGATCGATCCGTCAAAAATAAGAAAGAGGACCAAGCAAGTACACCGGTGCATGTATGAGTTGTAAGGATACAATTCCTAGTCACCATGAGCCTTGATCAGTACAAAGTTCAATTTTCAAAATCACATACACACATGTGAGCATCCGGGTAACATGTACAACAGAAACACATCAAGTTCGGATCAAACATTGAGTCAAAAAATCTGAAGGCACCTGGCACACTTCAATATTCAACGCACGCACAAATTCACGCGGACAGATACAACACTTAGGAAAATCAAAGCAACCTTTTCCCGTAACAAAAATGATAAAATGATAAAATGATAAAACCAAGTCACATGTAATGTTTATAAAATTAGCAGGTAGGTAGATAAGAGCTTCAGACCGTACCTCAAGAGGTGACGGGATCGAACTTCGTTTGAATGATCTAAACCTGATGATAATAAACAAAAACCAAACCTGTTTGTTGATGTTCGGTTTAACAGTAAACATTAGGAAATATTACAGCTACCGTTCCCTGTCCTTGTGATACAAAGTGATGTAAACTGGGAGTATTCCACTCACACCAAGAGAGAGTTAACAAGATGTACACACAGTACGTTAACCATCCAATCACAAATGGCGTTTACAAGACCACTAGCCAAAAAATTAGTTCGTAAAGCAACAGGTTCCCAGGTCGAGCTGCGCTTTTGTTTCTAACAGATGGTCGACTTAGGAAATGAATGCTATGAAATGTAGTAATCGGAAAGCTAGAAAAGCTGAGCATGATAAAATCTCCATCGTGTTCCAATACACACCGTTTGTCAATTTAAAAAATATCTTTAGCAAGGCTCGCCAAAGTAAATAACTCATAAACATTTAACACGCCGATCAGTTATATGTGGCTAACAGCACTGACATGTATAGAGTCTGTTATATTCTTTAGTTTCTCCTCAAACACTGCTTTTTTGTGCCTGTTACGTTCATTGTACATACAGGCTACTTGTCAACTGTTTGGACCACTACAACACTTTGTCTTTACAGGCCTCGCCTTGTGTTTCTATGTGATCGTTACTATCGTGGTTTGGCTGCCGTAACTAGAAGAACCGGGTTCACTGAAATCTCTTTGTAGTTCAATAGGAAAATTCTCCCAACTTACAGCGGAGCCGGTTTGATTGAATCTATTATGAACAATTACCGTGAATCATTGTGAATGGTTTTGCAACATTGTTGATTCATTTTACTTGTCTCACAACATACGACAGACATAACAGAGAATAGTACGGAAAGAGTGAAGAATCAAAAACAATTATTGGAAGGAGAAATAGAAATTAGAAACTATCATGCTGACGATTTCCCAAAATGTTGCAACCCTGGGAGATCATTGCCCATTGGATCCCCGCCAGGAGGCAAGGAATATCCCAATGATACAAATTTTGGCATCGAATTTCTCTCACCCAAATGATCAGAGGAGTTGGCTGAAAGAAGTCTATGAAAGGAGACTACAACACTCAGTGATCAACAATACACTCACCTCGAAAACACTCCGATGAACCCCATCATTGCTAATAAGTTGTTCCCATCATCCGTGAGAAACGCTTCAAAAGGTACCAATGGTGGACAACAAAAACTCACAGACCAACCAAGTTCCTGATCACACAGAGATTGTTCGTACCGTAACGTTAGAACACAGACCAAGAAACAAGGATAAGCGTTATGTCATTGTGGCAAGTGAGACAAATTGGCAAACGCCATTAGTGCTTTAGATATGCGAATTGTGACCTCTTTCAACATTCAGTCAAAGCTGCAACAACTATTAAAGTTAACAAACTAGACAATAATCAATGTAGACGAGGAGTTCTGCCGAACTTGTAGCAAAACCTTCTTTCAGCAGAAAAGACTACACTTAATTGACAGAATCAAATATCCAATCTGTTGAAGATGCGATGAGCAATCCATAAAGCACTCTGGACTAAGGCAATAACGTTTGGATAACCCAAGTTATATACTCGGGAGGACTTCTGTATCAACAACGTATTGAATGTACCGACAATACTTACAAGGCAGACAACGCTCTGGGAAGAAAACTGTCTACAACAAATTTATCGTTTGATTTACCAATCTTGTTATAGGTGGGTCCGATGGTTTTAACATGAATACAGATGTGCAATCTCACAATGACTTGGAAATCGATCGTTAAATGCACGGAAGTGTTATGGGGTCATTATTAAGCCCACTCAAAATAGGCACTTCCAAGGCAGTACAACAATTTGTAACATTATCGAACACAGTAATACCTACAAAGGCACGTGATTAACACATATTTCTAGCCACGTCCCGCTCGAATACAACAGAAACTTTATATCTAACTTAACACACAGGTTCATGAAGACATGTGGTAATTATACGACTTTATGTATGGCAACAGATTATGAAGACGATGTGCTTACTGAGCCCGTGATGTGGATTAAATAATGCGACTGGGAATATTTATAATGTACCATAATCGTGATGGTGCTTCAGACTCAAGCCGATCGCATGCTTCGATGTGCGACCCTAGTTTCTGTTTTGTCAGGTGTTACTATGGGTGGCAAAACCAGGTATATTTCCCACAGGATCCCTAAACAACATCAAGGAAATAAAATCCATTCCGAGTGCAATTCCCGTGAACCGCGTTAACTCAAGGCAGCGAGTTTCAACGGAAGTGGCTGTCCACCTAATTTGCTGCATGCTTCACTATCAATCTAGACGAGCCAGATACAATGGTGTGATCGTCATGAAAGCGATCGGAGTTTCAGTACGCAATCCAGAACTGTGCAACTAAAATACAGCATACAGTAACAAACGTAATTCACGTGTAGAAATTAAAAACACAACCCAGAGTAACACAAACCAACAGACGTCAAAACTCTGAACAGTTAAAAAACACAACAGCAGTTCACCGGAAAAACAGTTTAAGATCATGTTCATCCCAGCTTCCAACTCTTCCGATCCCAATGTACATGAAGAAGATAAGCTTTCCATACTTAAACCATGACAAAGAATGAGATCTTGTGTTTCGAAAGGCACAAAAGTGTGACATATGATCTCTTCTCAAACTACGCCATTTTTGAACAGCGAACTAAAAGACTGTTTAATCAGTACGTATTCTTCCTTCTGGTAGTAGCCAGTGTGAACAAATGCTTTCGTTCCAAAGGTATACTTTGTGACGTGCATTGTCTAATGTGGCGTTCAGTCAGTTTTCCCTTTAGTGGGGCTGGTCAGGATGAAACGGAATGAAAACAAGTCACGATAGCACTTCTACATATAAAGCAAATATGACTTCTTCATGACTACTATACACAGTGAGCACTGTTATGTATAGTGAGCAAGTGACATTAGTCATCGGCTCACCGTGAATGTGATAATATTGATAATTTCAGCGTCTACAGCTCTTTTGTTCGCCATCACTCCGCACGGAATCTTATCAATGGAGAAATTTTTTCACAAGAATTCCCCGTGAAACTTAGTCAATCTGTTCCAAAAAAATGGCTCGTTCGCTGAAGAAGCGTTAACGGTTACCTACTGAGACACGTCAAATAATTTACTGGTTTGACTTTATTGATACCCTGATGTACAACACCAGCTTCTTCTCTCACCATTTCTGTCAACATGTTGTGTGTCCATAGACAATTGTCGAAATGACAATGACAACTAGAACCGAGCGTGATTTACCTTAGATATCAGGCTATCTGATATCAGGAAGTGTCGCCAACTTCATGCTCAAATAACCTGCTGAGACTCAGCTGAGTGTTACCAACAATTCACGACCACAATTGAACTCCAACGGCTGTCCGCAATAACAGAGCAGTAGGGACTACCAGCCATACCGATGGCCATGCGATGATTTATGGTATCAGTCCCCATATATTTTCAATCTTGAATGCGAAAAGTATCGAAGAAAGGCACCGTTTTCGTTCTGAATGGTCAGTGCTACACTGTCAACTTGTTACGACAAGCCCACCTCAGATACCCTCCAACTCGGATAGTAAAAGATGAGACTATACCGCGAGGCCAAACTGGTGTGAGGCTAACAGGATTGATTAGCTCAACGCCACGTGGCCCGTACCTAGATTGCACAAGGGAATACGAACTTCCACGTGGATGTTGACTGCAAACTGAGTGGGAATGCTTGAGGTTAAGATGCAGCAGTGCTACCAAAGCATGGTAGATCCACATTTAACAACCCGGCATCTTATAAAGTGCTCTTTGCTGGTACTGCGAGATGACGAAAGCTATCCCGATACAGAGGAGTTTTAACTGTTCTAACAGAAGTGCATAGGTTACCGAAGAGTGTGCCGTTCATACGACGTGCGGACATTCTTTGTCTCCGCCGACCACGCATAAATTTGGACGAAGGCGTACGAATCACTGACTCAATAAGGTACGTAAAGGGTGCTTGGTATCTTGAATAGCGAGACACCATTTTTACGGGTCACAAACTAATTTGGTCACAAGCAGGTGGCAAATTGGAAAACAAACAAGAACCTGTGATCCTGCGACTCAATCTTGACTTTGTCTGGATAGGCTTTGTGGCTCAGCTAGTGTAGCTCTTGAAGTATTTGGGCAAGCCGTTCAGTCGCTGGTTCAAATTCAGTCGAAGTTTCGATTTTTCGCAACCGGATCTCTTCTAAATTGGACGTTAGTTAACAGTCAGCTTCGCGTCGTTGGGTTAGAAGGCTTCATCAAAGTCGTAAATCACAGGATAGGAAGGATGGAAACCTTGTCCCAATCAGGGTGATAATCGTATTGTTAAGAAAGCTCTCGGATGAATAAATCATCACATCCAATTGGGGTTCTACTACACTGTTTTCTACATTCAAAATAAGCCATCTTAATAAGTGTAGTAAACGATAGATAAAACAGGCTCCCATCGCATCGACGATAATAGTCACCATCGTCTTTCGCATGCTGACTAGACGAGTTAGGAATAAGTCTATGGATGAGGGATAGACCGGATTCCGTTTTGGTTGTGACTGCACCAGTCAGCGTGTAAACAAAGACGACATGCTTTCAGGCCAAATAAATCTGACGTGTTGAACAACGTGTGGGTCTCACTACACAGGCTCTGGTGGATACAGCATGTCGCAGAGTGCGCTTTTGCACGACCTGAGTTAGGTTCAAAAAAGACGGCGGAGGTTAAATGATCTGTGTTCGGGGTATAAAAATTTTAACTATAAGGCTTGTTACTGTTGAGCGTAAACGGCTTTCTGGTTGAAGACCATAGGAAACAATGAGTCATACACTTTAACTGTGTCCAATCTAAATAGTCGGTCCAGCTATTGTGGATATTGGGGTTCGCCCATTTCTAATGGTAGTTCAAGAAGTTGGAGAACATGCTCCTTTATACAAACAACTAATTGTCGACTAGTCTTCTTTGTGTAATTCATACAGCAGCCACATGATCCCTTGTATAAACAGTGAAATGTAACAAACGTAGGCTGATTGTATGTGCTGAACCAGACTGAAGGCGCTGACTCGCTATACTGTAAACAATTTCAAATTGTCATGTAGGGACCGTTAAACATCTCTCAGTCGTCGCCATCGATAACGATTTGGAACCGGTGCTATAAGTATAGTATGTTCTTCACGTATTGACATGTGACCGGACTGGTTCCAATAATCAAAGACATCCTGAACGACTATACAACAAACGCCGTCTCATTTTTCCTTAGCGCATTTTTCACGGCATTCTATAGACATCGGTTATTCTTATAATAGGTTATGCCAAACTGTACAAGATAGGCATAAAAACTTGTCATTCTAACATGTCACTGTAAACAGTAATGCCTATGTGACTCCGCACAACAAACACGGAACATATGCCGTCACTTGTGAAGGTTTATCATGAGAAGCAAACGCTTGAGCTCCTTTCACTTCCTTCGATCAGCACAGACTCCGGTACCTTAGTGCACACTGAATGTGACGTTCGCATTCCGTGGTTTGAGGAATCCGTGATTCACAGAGTTTGTGGCTGGAGACGTCGTGAGAGATGACTATTGGTCGGCTTCAGTAGCAAGAGGATGTCATCATTGTTAGTTGAGTTGTCCATGTAACAACGACAAATATGGAACTGAGACAGTAACAGCCGAGAAGACTATTGCGGACGCCGCCTTGCTTCTACTCGCAACCTGGCTGTTCACTTAAAAAGGTAGAAATCTTTGCAACGGTTTCTCGAGTTTAACCGTTTAAGTTCTACAAATAAAGCCGAATCTCGACCCCCTCTTGTATCTATAACTTCGTTTTACGAATGTGCGACGGCTAGTAGCAATTTAATTCACTAAAGTATTGTTATCGGCGATGATGAGTCTAATGATAACTGAGTCTAACGGGATGTTTCGAACGAAATTCTTACAGTAATTTATACCTTCTGAATATCCTCTTCGAAACGATGAAAGTTTTAAGTTGCATATGCCAAATGGTACAAACCATATTAAGGTCATGTTGGGTTTCTCCCACTCAAACTGGGAAATGTTCTGTCGGTTCACCGAACGTTCGTGGTTGGCTAGGCAATCTAACCGTCAGGACAATCAATCATCCGCACCCGGATGTAGCTACAGAACTATACTGACAAAGTGAAATGCCGGAATTTCACACGAATCCAATGTTTTCACAGATGCATTCAGAATGGATAACCAAACATGCCGATTGCTGATACCGCATACTTGAAGTTTATTCTCACTGACTGTGATTAGCGGTCAGTCATACGGAAGTCGGTCATTAAACCACTGCTGTTAAGGCAACGTGCCGTTTCGAATGTAACCCAATTATCTCACCAAAGCCTCGTTCGCCTCTTGCTACGCTTACACGACCACGTTAGGAAACAAACCTAAAAGTTTCAGTCGAGTTAATTGGTCCAAGTTCCGCAGTGCACTAGCAGCAGGCAACAGACAGGCTGACCGTGGTGTTGACGTTTCTGTCGGGCAGCAACATTTCAGCCTGACCGGCGGCCGAATCTCGCGATGCGGACAGTAAACTTGACATGTTACCGATAGGTTGTTTTGGACGAGCGCCATCCTGTGTAGGCTATTATATGGCAACGGAAACGAGAACCCGTGATGCATCAGAAACGAACGAAAAACAAAACAACAAATATTTGCTTTCCGCAACGTTTCGCTGTGTCATAGTTTGGAGAGAGAGAGAGAGATCACAAAGTTGTTTTACTTGTCAAAGACTTTTGTTTCTGGGTTTTCCGCCAGACGGTGTTTACCGCCACATGACATATTGGACGGTGCCTTCAGGTTACCGAAATCTAGACAGCAGGAGCAGTCGAAATATACTTTTAGTGTGGCCAGTTAAATGAACCGGCAGATGAGCTGTAACAAAAAAGTGACCTGTGTGAAACAGTGTTAGGGAGAGCAATCATTCGACGTCCACTTGCGTCCCCACGCAGTCTACCCTACACTGTTGAGTTCATCCGTTCCGTCGATGGACCGCAAAGTGACTACACTTTTCAGAGACTGCGTTGTCCCGTTACCACACAACGCCGTTTGTATCCATGCTACCTTATGTACTGCTTGCAACCAGAGATGATACTTCGGTTTCAGTTCCAGGGAGTGTCTGGATGGATTTCATGCGCTGCTTCCTTTCTACGACAACTGACTTATGATGGATACAGTAGATGAAACCCATACTGAACGGTTTTGGCGATCTAATATACCTCACCATCAGATCTTTATGTTGTCATGGTTTGAACGGAGTTGGAGTAGACGACATAAATTTGAAGCGAGAATGTGAGACGATTGAAAAAGATGGGAAGTAAACCGGAACATAGAGATTCGCAACAGAAGTGCCTTTAGCTGCAATTTTTCGTCATGCTAAAGAGCATCCTTAAACAGCGGTGTCCACAGTACCTTGGGCTCGGGCTAGAAAGCTTGATACATCCTACTGAATCAAACCTTGACCTCAGAGCTATCACGCCACCAACGAAAACCACATACCGAGCCCCATGGTGTAACCTCCAGCCTGGTCTCCTACTCCCAGAAAAGATAAGTTACCAGCCGTAAGGTGTGTCCAAACCAACGAAACTTGTAAGACGGGATTATGACCCGACTGATCGACTGAATCAGGCCGTCCTTAATATACGGATCGACGAAATTAGTCATTATTGACAGTGTTCTCACCATACATCGTTGGAGGGTCGGAAACTCAGGTGCTCGAGAGCCGACATGCTGTAAACGTCCTCCGCGCCCAGCTGACCACAGTTCGTAGTCATGCGGTGAGACCGCTGGCATAAAGAAATCATAAACAGTCTGAGTTTACGACGGCGCCATAGATGGTGTATGTTGACAAGCGCTATCTGGACTGTGTAGAACAAGTCAGGTTCAGAGCAAGATGTGTATTCACTACACCACAGGCAAT
>LUCH01001432.1:0-16834 GCA_013368495.1 Paragonimus heterotremus
TTTACAGGTTTTTCTTATTTGAAACCAAGTGGTGGTGCAATAAATTTTAAGGTAACCACCGGAAAAGAGGTACAGTACTGGTCCTGGAGAGTACAAATAACAAGAGCAGAATATAACCACAGTTTCAAGGAGGACTTGACCTTGGTGCAAAACGACCTCTAGGAGCACAGCCAACAACCTCAGGATGGAAGCAGCTACAGCGAGTGACAGTTTCAAAAAATGGCCACCGCTTAGGGAACGTTCATAAGGGGACCTTGTGAAGCACCTTTCTATATTCTCGTCGACCATTATCAGCCACCACGATGAAAAACACATTTAAGGGGCAATTGCTGGAGACGGAGCGTGAGACTCAAACCATAGCGCAGTTTTGAAAGATGCAGGCGTACAAAAGTCGGAAGTTGATGCAGAGAACTATGACCAGTTTTAAGGCAGTCCAATATGCACGCCCACCAGCAAGTAATTTATTTTTTGAGCCAGTACGCACGATGTGATTAGCATGTGTCAGCAGCAATCCTATCCAAACGCCTTGTTTGGAACGCTATTGTCTATGCCTTGGCAACTCCGCCTAATCATCACAGGAACATCCGATTCCATGTTAGCAATTGCCTCCCGAGGGCAAACGAAGGTTTGTAAGTTGACATTCGGACACCCGGTTCTTACTTCAAATAAATATCCCCGTCGCCTTTTGTTTTTGAAAGACTGCAAATCACACCTGCATCATTTTCCGATCGTGAGCTTTGCCGTTACCATCCGGTTTAACGCGCGGCCATTCTTCCAGGTAGATGGTAGTGCGTGCATGGGAAGCACGTGACCTTCCATCTTCTGAAATTAATCGAATGAGGGTACTGTAGTGAGTCGTGCGACGACAAAGTGAAATGCTGTGTATTATTTATGCTGGCACCATTATTTCCTCTTCCCCCGACATATGATAATCCGTCTAGATTACCCGGCTGAAGCCGAAACAGGTTTTTCGTACGTTTTCCACCGTCGAAACTATGATTGAATAACTTCAAAGTCATCCAAAAATCCTGAAGTGACTAGTATTACCTTGGTCTTCAGCATCTTTGTTAGACGCAGCTTCTTGATCTGAAACCTGCTGTTCGAGGAATTCTGACATATTTTCAACACCATACAGAGAGACTAGCCGGGAACTGAGATGGCCTACACATTCAGACATTTCACATTCATTAAACTTAACAGTCCTGTGGACCCAACTAATGCCTGTCCTCATGAAGTGCCTACACTTTCTTGTTCCTACTCTTAGTTTCGAAATTCAGCGGACCTGAGCAACATCACACCAAATACGTAACATCACATTTTTGATCAGGACACTAAAACCTTCAGCATTTTCTAGTTAGGCCCATTGTTGGAAATCTGTTATGTACGGCCTTCAGATATGTGAAAACACTAACTTACCAAGAATAATGCCAAATCGACAGGAATGGCGGAGCGCGCGATCAAAGAATTTGTTGAAAACTTGTTCCCATCTGTTTCTTATGCCTGAAATTTTGCATTCGACCCCTGTGTACAATGCCCTCCCAACTTTTCGACCCAACCCGACACTAACTCGCCCATATTGTTTTACTGGTCATCGTGTAAAATACTCACCTCTCGTTGGCGTGCTTCAACGAACGCAAACATTTCTTGTTCCGTTTGATTTGTTACCGGAACTCATGAAGTGACGTTTATTCATCTACAACCGGCTGATCTGTGGTTTCAAGGCATGATTTTAAAGTTGATGTTGACCACCACAGTTGAAGTATGTGGCTGATTGTTTCGTACATTTTACTGTTTACCGGAGATTACTGTAGAATCTTCCATCAGATCTCGCTTCGAATTCTGCGGTCGTTATCTGTCTATGGGTTGCCCGAAGTCCGTTCTGTCGCAGCAGTGATTTCGGCTTCCCCCAGCTATTTAATCTCCAATGCCACTTGGATGCAAAGTATCACATGATTGTCACGCACAATACGATTTGCTGGTCGACGGGGATAACTGATGCAATCAAGCCTGTGATATGACTTCCCGGTAAACAATGTTGGTATCCGGACAATCCTCTGCTAAGGTGCACGTTCTTATGGAGCTAGTTCGACTCACCAGCCGCACAGGCTCAAGGCACCACATCTGACGGTCTCTTCATTCGCCTCGAACGAAACATGGGGACACCTCATCCTGTATCACAATATGGGGATCTCCGCCACTACCAACCATTAAACATTTACCGTAGACTACATGTGACCTGGCTATGTGGTCGGCCCCCAACCAAGTAATGAACGATCTAACGAGTTTATTGGCACCCCGGCACTCCCTTGATGACTGAGCAATAAAATGTTTGTGTTCACCCCAACAAGGTGAATAACGGATTGGAGGGTTATTCAAGCAGACGGCCGACTGGCAAACATTGCAGCTGGAGTTTTTGATGGCAGTGGTATGCAAAATGCCCGAGGGTATCGTGTTTCGGAGCAGACGGCCAAATTGGCTTATCATACACACTGGTGGCTAAGTACATCCTTTTCCCGACCACTGTCAGCTGGCTGGTTAATATGGGCTCCTTGCGGGATGCCAGTATGTTATCAGCCGTATCAGCTCACTTTATCTCACTTGCGGTCAGAACCGATAGAGGTCATCAAAACTTGTGCTGGGCGGTCCAAATAAAAGTTTGTTCCAATTTCTCTCGTGTTCTTCTCATCGACGTTGATCATAGCTTAAGTCAACTTGACGGAACGCATACTACATACTCGGGCGTTGGTTATAGGTTGAGTCAACTTGACGGAGCAGCTACTAGTTTGATCCCGTGATGGACAATTAACGGCGAATGTGTGAACCGTGTAAGGGACATTTTTCCGTTCGAAAAGGTAGCATATTTCGAAATGCACTCCTCACGCTGCGGGAAGCATTTACAATTTTGCTACTCTGGGCGTTCAAGAACAGCATAACATTCGCAGCCACTACGTTAAAAATAAGCTTCCAGGCAGTCGTTAATTTCCATCATCGCATACGCCTGGCACTGAGGATGGTAAGTCCAAGCAGACGGTGAAATGAGTTTCAGAAACAACGCTCCTATTTTGGCCGAATCCGGGGAGACCCGCAAGAACGATGGAACTCATTTAATCGTCAAAATAGATTAACCATTGTTTGTGTAAATAAAGCAACACCGTGGGCGTCACATCCCGAATGCGTGGGTATCTGTTAGCATAAAAATAAAGACGCGGAAGGCGATCATGGTGTTGTGCCCTGCAGACAGATGAAATACAGCCACCTCATTACCGTTCATCTGAAGACATGTCCGAGTAAGTCCGGTTACACTATACATACATTCTGCTTTTACCTGAACACCGTAATAATCACGGAGGGACGGTGAGCCTACGGAGCTTTCGATGAACGCTCATCACGAGCATCTGACAACGATTCATTCAGAAAATTTTGTGGCTCATGAGAACCGCGGGATCCGCACACACAATATAGAAAAACTTTGGCTCCTTGCTAAGAAGCGTCTTTGTGCTATACATGTATCAAACGAACTGCAGTTCCACTCACACCTTCAGAAGATCGTTTGACGAAATCGAAATCCTGGAAACGTGATTGACGAGCTGCTGTCCACCTTGTCTCATATGGAAATGTTATGAATTATATAATACACGTGGGCATTAATGCATGCTTTTAGTATCGCGATTCACACGAACTGCGCTAATAATCCTGGCTACTCCGTCCACTTGGCTTAACGTATGACCAACGCCTGGGTACGTAGTCTGCGTTCACACTGATAGCTGCTCCGTCCGGTTGACTTAACCTATAACCAACGCCCGAGTATGTAGTATGCGTTCCGTCAAGTTGACTTAAGCTATGATCAACGTCGATGAAAAGAACACTAGAGAAATCAGAAAAAACTTTTATTTGGACCGCCCAGCATAAGGTTTGATAATCTACTTCAGTTCTGAC
Organism: Paragonimus heterotremus; assembly: GCA_013368495.1. Taxonomy (NCBI): domain Eukaryota; kingdom Metazoa; phylum Platyhelminthes; class Trematoda; order Plagiorchiida; family Troglotrematidae; genus Paragonimus; species Paragonimus heterotremus. Next base: position 3,937 of record LUCH01001432.1, read on the forward strand.
CAAAAATGAGATAACATATCGGTAGCCGTCAGTGAAGTCTGCAGCCGCCGAAAACAGACCAACAGTCGTTGGAATCATTAGCGTTTAGGATACGAAGATCAAAGGGTCATAGGTGAAGTGGTAGAAGTGGGGATCAGTGTCCTCGTCGGATAAATAACGAGCATCTAAGTTGGCCATTTTCTATCAGATAAGTGAGCATTGACTTGCGTACAAATGGCAACCTACATTCAGGCATAGTCAATAAGCAATAAACAAAACAACACGCACGTTGTTAATGATGGAGTATGACGTGTTATCCATGTTTACACCATACCGTAGGTAGAAAGAACCACCTGATAACGTAGACCGTTTTCCATCGGAAACACTATCAGGTGAACAGGCTGAATATATAATTCGGGTGGATAACTAATCAACAAACATGTCGGCACATTTTTCATTGGGAATTACCGTGATATTTCGTGCACAACGCAAACGCAACATGGTCGAAAATTAGAAGGTCAATTATATCTCCAAAACCCTGTGCAACTGAGCGTTTCAGCGGAATGGATACATGTAGTCCACCACAAAAATTCCGATGGAAGCATTTTCAAAACGTAAAGTCGATTAGGAAAGCCAACACGATACTTTTATCGAAGAAATGGCGGCACATTTTTCTCGACAGATGCGCGAATGTGGACAATTTTAGATGTAGCTGATTCTCCTCATTGCAACACACCCACTATACTCGAGAAAATCTATATATTTGTCTCACGATATGCATTTTAATACTTCATGTAAACTTTTAAAGCCTCTTTTCGCGCCCAACAGGCCGCTTCCAACTCGTTTCGGCCTTGAATTACCATACCGGCGAACTACACAATTGCCGTGTAAAATGTTGGCATTTAATCGTTGTAGTATTCCTCGATAATTCGGCGACAACTAGCTACTCCTAGAATGATTGTCACGTGTTAATCAAAACTCCGTACGAAGTTGGACTTCAGTTTGTTTTTAGGGTCAACATTTAAACTAGGATCTATGCTTCATAGCACACGTCTGTTGCTAATGTTTAACGAGAAAGATCTGAAACAGGCGAGATAGTACACGATGTGAATTGCGGTTTTAATGGGATTATTTAAGGTGAACGGGGAAGTATTATTTTCATAGTGTTCTTTGGAGATTTTTCGTATGCCAGTCAAGTGAGCCATCAGTACGAACTATTATTACTTATAACCTGATGGCTTTCCAGGGTGAACAAGTTATTGCGAATGGGCATATAATATATGGAATGTGTGTGAGTTATAGCTTTCTCTTCTCTTTTTTGTTTTGTTCTGAGTAAAATCTTACATATGTTTATTCTGCTAAATTTACTATGAGCTTCAACTTTATACTGTCCAATATTCTGAACAATGCATGTACAGTGACGCAGATAAATACAATAATGCGGGTTTGTCAGTACGTAATGAATCACATGCTGGATAGGGGTGTCAGTAAACGGTGGATACGCGGTAAACAGTTTCAGACAGACGTTTCAAATGGGTGCCTGATAGTAAGGACGGGCACATACCTTGTATGCTGCTGATGACCAAATATCCTCCGGACCACATTCACGAAGGACATCAGATGATACACAAAAGTTGAAGATATACATTATGTTTGATGGTGTAAGGAATCTGTTCAAGTTCTTTTCAAAAAACGCTGAATGTTGTTGCTGACTCTAATCTGGTTTGGAAGTCTATTCCAAATATAGGAATACTTTACGATAAAGAGTTTGGCTGGTATCTTTTTCCGGACTGACAGGGCTGGCAAAATGTGACCCTCAGTTTTTAGGCCGTTTAGGCAGCTGCGTTAGAAATGAACGCTAAACGCTGTAGTTATGGCGTCTGAATGTACCAGTTTATACAAATTTTAAGGTTCAACTTTAGTCTTCGTAACCGAAGTGGGTCAATACCAAGTGTTCGACGTCCACTATAGGTGAGTGAAGATGAATATCCTAATAAACTTTTGTTAAGTGATCGTTGGAGATTTTCTAACACAATCCTATTGGGTTTGCGTAGGTGGCAATAAATGAAGATGCAATACTCAAGTTGAGGCTGAGGACACATTTGTAAACAGCCAGCCTCGCATCCGGTTAGCCTTTTTGATACAGCCTATTGTCCATTTAGTTTTTGTTACCTGAAAGCGTGCTTGGTCGGCGAAATTAAAAGAATTCGATTACCATATTCCGAGGCCTTGAACGGATGTGGTGGCGACAACATGATGACCACTTAGTGAGACAGACCCATTGGGTATTTGACAACCATAAGTAACAATGTTCGATTTGTTTGTTGAAAACGTCATGAGCCATATTTTGCACCACTACTCTAATGATGCTAGATTCTATCGTATATTGTGTAGACACAAGACGAAGTTGCTGGGCTGTCAAAGTGTGTAAACGACTTCGATATCGTCAGCAAACAGAAATGGTTTGCCATGTTTAATAGCATCGCACACGTCATTAATATACATGAGGGAAAGTAGTGGTCCCAGGACGCCCTGTTGAATCACCCCACTGGTCACTGGTTTTGGCGTTGAGCAGTGCTCTCCCACTTTGACAGTCTGGGTTCTGCTTTCAAGATACGACGAAAGCCAGCTGTACAAGGGGTTCTGAATGCTAAAGGATGCTAATTTGATCAAGAGGCGCCTATGGGGCACACGATCAAAAACCTTTTGCACGTCTGGGAGTATGATAAGTGTTGCGTTTCCTGCATCTGCAGACATCGATATATGGTTTCAGAATTCCAACTGACATGTCATGAAGGAGCGCTTATCAAGGAAGCCTTGCTGCAAAAGGTTTATAAGGTTTTGCGACCTTAAGAATTCGACAACGGGAACATTTTTTATTCGTTCAAACATTCTTGAGCAGATTGATATATGGTTTATTGGATGATAGTTACTAACCTCCTTCCTTGGACCGCTTTTGAAGCAAGGCATAACGATTGACTTTTCCCACTGAGGAAGGAAGGTGCTGGATAGAACTGATAGCGTGAACAAATTTAGCAAAAGGATGCGTACACCTTCACCTCTTTGCTTGCTAGCGAATGGTGATATAGCATCAGGTCCAGGATGGATTGAGGGTTTAATATTAAATTGTGAGTTGAAGATTTCACGTATTTCAACAGGGTCATCGACAATCTTTTCTCTTCGAGGGTTATAACCTTTATAGAAGGGTTGCCCTTGGCATTCCTCCATCTCATCAGTTGCAGTAGTTTCATGGCCCTCTGCTCGCCAACAGATGCTAGCTTTTCTTCGTTTGCATAACGCAGTTGCTTTCTATGTTCTTTGTGTTCAAACATACTGCTCATTTGCATTACTAGGGAGAAGTCCAGTGTTCTTCTGTGCATCGACTTAAGTGAGTTAAGTCCGTCAGTCTCTTTCGCAGTGAGGATTCCACCTTGTACATACGAATCAACGCGTTTTGACTTTATGGGGGCTAGGATGTCGATACAAAAAGTGAAGCGTTTGTTAAATTACTCTGTTGCTACTTTTGGGCCTGATGTAAAAAAATAACATTCCAATTTAAGGATCTCAGTAAGGAGAAGAAGGCACTCCAATTAATGTATTTGATGGGAAGGTAGACTAAAACTGTCGGCGTGGTAACTGTATTGAAGTCGAACAGACACTTGACAATATTATGATCACTTCCTGGAAGTTGTTCTAGAATGGATATCCCTACAGACGAGATGCCTATAGTGAATATGAGATCCAAAATACGCCTCTGTTTGGTGGGTGCCAAGACATGCTGGTTCCACCCATTCAGTTGAATGCAGGAAAGAACATCAGCTTGCTTTGCAGTAGATGTGTGTGAGGTCCGGGAGATATTTAGCACGTTAACGTCATCGCACATTAGTTTGTATTCGCCTGGTAAGTTTGATACATGACATCACTTATTCAAGGTCGGTCAGGTCACTGCTAGTGGCATTAGGCGGTCGGTAAGTGCATTCTATAAGTAGGTCGCTAGAATCTATAGAGACCATTAACCACAACGAGTCCTCGATTTTATTAAGACTAGGCCCGTCAAGTATAACTTCAGAAATGATGCATCCGCCGCTCGTCCTGTGAGACTATCCCTACGAAATACATTATATCCGATGGGGCTTATTTTTGTGCCTAGATTATTAGGAGAACACCGCGTCTGAGTGAAGAGAATGATTTTGGGATTAGCCGAAATGACAAAAGATCTAATGATGTGCATCTTACTCATCAATGATCTTACGTTTATGAATAATAAACTTGAGGAGTTTTTCTGCTAGGCACAACATTTAAGTTGTTGAAAAACTGCATGACAATTGGGGCAGTGGATTGCGAAATACCATATGGAGAGGGCGGGTCTAGGGGATGTACCAATTTTCCACTCATGTTCGAGCGGACGTCACAGAGATTTGATTCCACGACAGAAAGTGCTAGAAAAGTGCCATTATGGTGGGATGACTGAGTGGGACATGGGAAAGGGGGCCAGGTGGTGGTGGATGCATTGGCGAAGGGTGCACTAAAAAAGGAGTGGGTTGGCGGACACTTGTGTTAGTTATATAATCAGGTGGTGATGTACCTGACGGGGTATACGAGTTAAAAATTTTGTTATCAGCAGAATTCGTGTTTTTGGCATACAATGCAGCTGGTCGTGACATGATCCACACCATGATCCTCAAAGATGCAGCTACTAGTCTGGTAGCACCCACGCACGAGAACTTTCAACACACGGCCCAAAATGGGATTCTCTTTTGTGCATAAAAAAAGATCTAGGGCCACGCCCATTTCCAAAGCGAATGATCGGTAATTTCCGACCAGCTGTCGGCCAAACATTCTTACTACCACTGCATGAAAGACAACGGGACGTCTATTAAGTCGTGCCATCTTCGAGCCATTCTTATTGAACAATCTTTTTCCTCCACTCAGTTTGTTTTCCTTCTTGACCAATCATGCGCAACAAATTAGCTGATCCTCATGGACAGCCTGACGATGGCAAAAAGACAATGCCCGAATCTCAGATACAGCCTTCGTTGATTTCGCCAAGGCTTTTGACCGTGTCCCATCTGGTGCCCTCGAATAACAGCTGGAAGCTTGTGATGCCCACGGAGAGGTTCTCGGCTGATTGCCTCTTTTATTGATAGCAGACTTTCCACAGTTAAAGTCGGATCAGCTTCTTCGTCCCCCTCCCTGATATCTGCAGGTGTTCTCCACGGGTAAGTGCTAGGTCCTTCCTCTTTCCTTATTTACATCAACGACCTTCCAGACGATATATCCAGCAACGCCGTTGTAACATGCAAGCCGGCCGTCTCAACTCTGCTCGTCCGTCACACTTACGGACCAACTTTGGGGCAATGTAGAGACACTGGGGGACAGCGTCCTTCCGAGTTACGGGTTCCAACAACAGTCCTGATAAAGGAAACAACAAGAACCAACATGAGCCAAAGGCCCAGTAAGCCATGCACACGACTTACACAAACGATGACTAGGATGGCGCCGAGAACACAGCAACACGCTCCGTCACCAATCCAGATTCAACGCGTGCGCGCCTGCTGGTTTCGGTTGCACATTACACTGGTATCTACACTGATGACCTTGAAATATGAAACGCCGGTGATCCCGGTGCAATACAGATTGATCCGGACGTTATTAAACGCTGGTCGGTCGATTTCGTCCCCCCTGCCAGTAAATGACGGTGCGTGCACACATGTCGCTCGATGCGGACTTCGACAATACCTGCGTGATTCATAGTGCATTTAGTACAATAAACATTGAGAAAATCGAAATGAGGATAGATCCAGGCACATGGATGTCGTCGAAACTATCCTCAGCGTATCACCACGAGAAGGCGGCGGTAAGGGGATTTTCAACTCTAAAGATAACTAAACGCAATTTTCCACGAAAGACCAGGAAGCACCTCGAACACCTTAAGAGGTTTGTGTAAGATCGCTACTCAAGTAGTCAGGTCTTGTATACCAAACCAAATGAAGACAAACTGGCTGTTGAGCATGTCCAGTGCTCAGCTGTCAAACTAGTCAAGAGTGTAAGGAATATCGCATACGAGACTCGACTTGAAATTCTTGATCCGTGTCCATTTGAATTCCGGCAACTCTGCGTGGACTTGATTCTCACACACCTCTTCTTTGGAGTAAGGCTGGTTGAGCAATTCTTCATCGTGGCCAATGAGGACGGTCGGAAGGGCACAACAAGAAACTCCTCAGTCCCCGTCTTCGGACATTTCTTAGGCAGCAGTTCTTTTCTTACAGGGTTATTAGCCTTTAAAACAGCCTTCATTCTGAGGAGTTTATCAGCGCCTCTGGAGAAAGTTTTATAGCGTTGCCTGAGTCTCATTAATCTAAAATCCCATTATGTAATTAATCTCCTGCTCTTGGTAATTACTGCAATCATCAAGTGTGGTGGTAAACCCTGTCTTTAATGATTGCCCTTCAGATCATTAGACATCCGCCTGACTTTCGGCACGTAAAACCGTTTCGATCCTACTACTTTGGTCCTTTGCCTCCAACCCTTGTGTCAGTTGCCGAATCGTTACCAGCGACGGACAACAACCAACCCGAGATAGAATCTGTTGTGGAATCATATACTCCGTATGTCTGAATCTTACCGGAATATCTCGAGGAGGGGATACTACACAAGTTTAATACTTCCAACTCCGCACGAAACGAGTGAAACCAGCGACTTTTTTTCGTTCCATCAGGTGTCCTTGAAACAGGGCGGTGGTTCGAGGTTGGTTCACAAAAATGCCAGAGGCCGAGGGTGTGAGTGCTGTGGTGCGTATCGCGCCTTATGAATATGTTCACGTCACTAATTTGAATACACATGTAACGCGGTTGATTCTGGGGCCCAAAACCTATGTCTGTCTGCAGGATGAGAAGTCTGTCTTGTTCTAATTTTATTCGCCCTGCAGACTTGTTTGCGGCCCATCGCAAATGATTGCTGTCACAAGAATGACTTACTGTCTGATTAAGAATCCTGTTATGAAGGATGGCTCCGGGGTTCCTATTGTTGACAAATTTGGCCAGGTGAAAATAAATCTGGGCGATGAAGAATATCGATTCCATCAAGATCCATTCGCACTTTATCCAGGGGAACAACTTATTGACACGATAAAAGACCTGCCAGTTGTAGCCGCGAATTGTGCGCTAAGGCTCAAGGCTGTTGTGGAATTCGTTGGTGCTGAATCAGTGAGGCGCGTTGCTGGTGAGGAGTGGTTGTTCGAAGGACCAGGTAAAAAACGGCTTCGCTGTTTGCACTAACATCCTCTGCCTGCTACTACCACCTCATTCATTTTAAAAACCTCTTCTGTCTTAGTGAGTGATGTACAACACCCACTTCTCCAGTGCAGTTCATTCCTCTCGATAGACCCACACAAGATCCACCTGAGAGTACTGAAACATCATGCACTTTCAAAGTCCTCAGTTGAGTTCTGCAAGCTGACTGTGTATGCCTTTCTGACCGAATGAAGGAGGCCCAACGTAATTCCCATTTATAAACCAGGCAACGACCAATCGTCTGCTATATACAGGCCGAATCTTATAACAACTAGAACCCCTACCCAAGTGCATGATGTTAAGGCATCCAATTTCTATAACTCAGCGCGGGTTCCTACTCGACTAATTATGTGTGAGTAACTCGTTTCTCTTTTTGAGCAGTTTGAGGTCGGGAGCCACGGTCCTGTTTTAGACGTCACCTTTTTCTTATATCCTACCAAGACGATTCACCGAGTTCGTCCCAGTCTGTTTTTACGTATAATCTAACTGTGAGTCGTTCACGGTTTTGCCCACCGCTATGTTTCTGATCTTCCAAATAGTCGAACTTCTGGGGTTAAGACTGGTCCTGATTTCTTCTCTATCCTACGCCCACCCCAGCATACGCTTCCCGAAGCTCTGTCCTTGAACCATTGCTGTTTCCTGTGTGGTAATATTTTGGTTACGTTTCGACCCCAATGAGTTGGGGCTGCACCACTTTTTCTATGATTATCTCCCGGGAAAACGGGTGCCTACATGCTGTCCACCAACAGCTGAACCGATCCGAAAAATAGGAGCTCCTAGCTTCGCACCCGTGTATCTGTCATCAAATCTCCCGGTATTCTTCAGATTACTGGTCGCCAACGCATGTCAGATTTTGGTAGTTCAGTTTTAATTCTGTCTGGTGAACTCGGTTTTTCCGTGTAAACGGTGGTAGCTTTTGCTCGTCCTTTAACCTAACTATGGTTTTATCCCGGACTGATGTTTCTCCGAGGTGTGTATGAGGGACACTTGCTAGCTCTTACACTATTGTGCTGCATACTGTGGCATATAGGGATGATTTATTGTTAGACTTTCTAAACATAGATGTGGGCATTTAAAATTACTACGACTCGACCCCGTAAGGGTGTGTTTGATAGCAAACGTCCTCAACATTGAACTAGTTTCAGTAATTGCGAAATACAATGTACTGTATTATTTAAGAAAGCTTCCAGATGTTTGTATATTGCGTTCGTTTGGGAGAAAACGGACTACGGAAATGTCAGCGCACTTGGGGGATTGTGTTTGGTGCATAGTTTCAGAGACAACGCGTGACTCCATTTTATATGTGTTTATCTTCCTGATTTTGCAAGTGACTGACACTTAGACAAGTCGGACGAATTACAATTTCGGGCCTTTTGTTTGTAAAAAATAACAGTGAAGTTCGGAATACCCAGTAGTGAAGTAGCACTTTTCGCTCCAGATTTTCCGAACGCATTCTACTTTATCAGTCTTGGAAGTTCAACTTATTGATCATGTCTTATGTCTCATCGTCATCACCATTTTGAGCTCTGAACCCTACCCGTAGTTCAAGATGTCGTTGGTCCTGACAATGAGCTACGAAGTTACAGAGTAATAATTAAGTTTGAATGTATAGTGAAGAAAATGAATAGGAATAAAATAAACGGAGGAAAACAGCCGAGTTTCACGGAAACAGAACAGCTAACTAAATAACGAAAGCAGGCTCGTCACTGGCTGTAACACAGTGCGACGCCAGAAGGCGTTTCCAACCAACAGCGTGGATGGCTGCGAATTCATCAGCCACGTAGGCGGTACTTGCCAATCTTGCTCAGCTAGACTTTCACAACTCTCATAACCCGTTACCACTTTACCATCTGGCCGTCTTGCGGTTTCTTCCGATCATGCGGTGCGACTGACGCTCCGTCGGCATCCGGAGTATATGGCCCAACCACTAAAGACTGCATTTTCAGTATCTTAGTTATTGGTTTTGAATCTGCACACCACATACCGACAGTCCGTTAATTCTTAAATTCAGCCCTTTTGACACAGACTAACTAACAGAGACAGCGGTGATGGAATATTGAGACTCTGTGTGCATCTTTCACGCGAATCGGTTATGTCCTCTGATTCCTGGAACAAAACTGGACGCACACACGCATTATGGATTGCTTTACATCAATAAATGGACATCTTTGCGGCACCACATGTAAAGTCGGTTGGCGAATGCACTACGTACCTTCACCGTCTCCGTGGACATCATCAGCAGTACTGCAGGGTGACGAGATAATACCGCCCAGGTAGGTGATAGGATCAACAGTCTCCAGCGGCCTGCCAGCGATAACAGAGACACGACCAATGTCAACTTACTCCTGTAGAAGCGCTCAAAATTTTGTAGGTATAAAGTGCGTACCATACAAACCAGCGACATTATTTAACCTATTCTACATGATCTGCGTGCTCTCTGCAGAATAACTAAGTGAAGCAGTGTCATCCGCGTACTCAATATCAGTCAGTTTTCTGCCTGGTCGAAATCTAACTCCCAATTCCCTGAAACCTCTGAATGCTCCTCTCAGACTATCATCCATTACAAAACTGAAGAAAAATGGGATTATCGGACACTGCTGTCGAAAGCCGCTTGACATGACGAACGCTCGAGATAGCTGCTCAGAGCGGGCGTACAGTGAATTCAACAAACGAACACACGATGAAGGTAGCCCCAGAGAGCGTGTTGATCAACCGAGTCGTAAGCAGCCTTTAAGTCCAAAACCATCACGATCGTTGACTTAGAAAAGGAGTGCGGATGCTCCAACTTTTGTCGCAAGATGAAGATGTGTTCGATACATCTGCGACGAGGCTGAATCCTCGCTGTTCTTATACGATTCTCTCTGTGTTCAGAAATCGCCACAATATGAGACCTGTAAGCGATAGGGATAGGGCCACCACCTCTGTGGTTGTCACGTGATGTCCCGGCACTTTTTCTGGAAATGGGAATGACTGGACAAGCATCAGTCATGAAGCCCCTCAGCCTCTGATATGAAACGGAGGAGTGTGGTCAGTTCAGACAACAATCTTTCCCCACCAGCTTTGTGAAGTGCTAGTGAAAGAACGTCTTGGCCCAGGGCTTTACTACGTTACAATAATTTAAGCACCAAAGCTACTTTGGTTTTCGACAGATCATCGGGAATGTCATAACTAGCTACACAGTCTTCATCACTCACAGCTGAATGAGTAGACTAAAGTCAGCCGAACAGTCACTCGAAGTGTTCGGCCCATCTCTCCATTCGTCTCGACAGGCTGTAAGCACATGTTCTGTGTTATTCGAATGTGGTCTCAGTGACACCATGTCGACGACCAATGCATTCACGATTGAGGAAGAGTTGCAGCAAAATTGCCTTCCCTTTTTTATGAATCGCCAGTAGAAATAAGCCTCACGATGCCTACACACTTCTCGCAAATTTGCGTTTCAGCTCACGACGGTTATTGTCGTATTCAGTGGTCATGGATAACCAGTAGACGTTTATTTGTGAGCTCTGCTGAATCAGTATAAATCTCCTCTTCCGTCATTTGTGGTGCTGCTTTGGAACATACCTTCCTTGCGGGATATTCACATAACAATTCAGATTTCTGTCCGATGCTAGTTTGGATCATCCCACTATTGCGACCCGGAAAGTTTAACTCTGTGTTGTTAAAGAGACTTTCCATATACCCGCGTTACGCAGCTTCTAAGTGTCTGCTTTGTGTTTGCGAGCAGTTGACCTTTGAGCAAATAGATCATGTTGAGCGCAAACAACTGTATGATCTGAGTCAAAGTGGTTGCTGCAGAATGAGTGACAGTCTTTGATGGCGTAACGCCACCATTAGCTGATTGCGATGTGATCAGTTTGCTTCCATGTTTGGGTTGCACAGGGCAGTCTCCATGTGACACGTCGCCGTTGTTTGTGTTCAAACACGCATGTTATGTAAAGTTCACAAGATGTTCGCAATTGTAACAGCCGATCGTCATTGTCAGTGTGTCGCGCCCGTCACATAAAATACCATCCAACCATTTCTCGTGTGGTGTAAGGTGACCTGGTTGTGCATTCATATCATCGGCTAGCCAAACGATGTCGGGGTGTTTAATCTGTCTCAGAATATCACAGAGGACATTGTAGAAGACGTTGTTGATAGCACCCGAGCCATTGTCTGTTAGAACGTGTGAAGATATGACAGGTAAACAATGTCTTTCTGGTATGTATCGAAAAACTGTCTAAAGTGCTAAATGTGACGGCGCACAGACGACCATTCAGTGGGATCCAGTCGAACAGGTTCTGCTCTGCCTCACAGCTCAGTGCAATCTTCACCCCGATCTGATTGCGAGGTTTGGTTTCATCTTTACTGGAGACCTTGAAAAAGAACCGCAGATATGTAACATTGTCTAAGGGCAAATTCAACTGAGGCAAAATGTTAGAACCGTGACGTTGCGTTTCGGAAACAGGGTGCACGTCCAATTCTAGACTGGAGACTGAGACATTTTGAGGCAATTTCACTAAATATTCCACCCTGGTCAGCTATGAATCTCAACGTCAATGTCACCGAGATCTCGGCGTGATATATTGCCTGATATATTTAAACTGGAACGCTGGAATCCAGCAGCTCTAATAAACACCATTTGAAGTGACAAACACCAAACATTTGTCTTACAGTCCCACTCTACTTACACTATTGTAAGGTGATAAGTTCAACTTATTAGTTTATAACTCCAGTATGGAGGACATCTACAATGAGCAACAGATTAAATGGCGGCCCCAGATGAAACAAACCGTTACTGTTGGTTGTCCCACATATGTCGGAGCTTGGAAAACTATCGCAGGTGTGTTCTGATCGTTTGCGACCAGGTGTGATGCCTGTTTGTTCTTTCCATATCTGAGCTTCTATGAGATTGATGGGCCGGCGCATTGTCATGCTTGCAAATGCTTTGGACGCTATGGAAATCTACGTCTTTATAAGTATCTGTAATACTCGGAATTAGGGACTACGAATAGCCCCAGAACTCCTACTAGAATTGAAACCTCCCACACGAGTAATAAGGAGAGGACATCGTACTGGTTGCACTAAGCAGTCGTTATTTATGAGACATGAAGCCACATTTGTGGATATACAACAGTATTAAGGAAATCACGGTCTGTCATTGGCTGATCGTACTGGCACATACAAAGTTATAAACTGTAAGTTAATTGGTGCAATACGGAACAAATAAATTAGCAAATAATGGAAGGCGTAACTTTGAGACTGTTTGTCCAATCCTGATGTAGTGTCTTCAGCGCGACGTTTGGATTGGCCCGCTGTTAGCTCTTCCGTTGTGTCGAGGTTTGGATAAGCGGTGAGTCTGGTAGATTTTCACCACACTATTATAACCTCCGTTGCCTGTTTTCTTATTCGGACACTATATTATGCAGCGGTCGTGCAGTTGCACTTAGTCTGGCATCAGGCTCTTGCACAACAGTGAAATAACCATGAAATGTTTGTTTAAATCGAGTAAAAATCCCCAGCGTAGTCATGAAAAATACTGCGTAACGGACAAGCTCGTTTTCAGTGATTCATTATCAGGCTAAATACATCACATTTATATCACGAATTTTACAGAGGAATCATTAAAAGGGGTAAACGGGGAA
>LUCH01001432.1:23675-54792 GCA_013368495.1 Paragonimus heterotremus
TGTTATGTAATTAGCCTGATGATGAATAACCGAAAACGAGCTTGTTCTCTACACTGTTGTTTTCTGATGTTTTCTGCGTTTTCGCAGAAGACTGCTGAGGGTCAGTGATTCAATAATCTCACTCCCTTAACGACGAGTGGTTAGCCTAGCATGCGCAGTAAACAAAATATTGGTACCTGATTCCCATTGGTTTTACAGGCAGTATTCCAAATCATCACGTTTTTGAGTGACCCAGTTTTTTGTCAATGTTGGGTTACGCACCAACTGTTAGTGCTAACTGTTTGGGGATTGAAGTACTCCAGGGTTACTGGTATCACTTTGAGCTCCGTTGTGTGGTCGATTAACTGCAGAGCTACAGTTATGAAGAAATATTCCACATATTTGTACAATTGTATCGCGATGTGAATTAAGTGATGCAACTGCTTTTCGTGTGACTGCTCTGCTGGCTTTTAGGGTGTTTTAACCTTGGGGTATTGAGGCTCAGATTATTATTCTCTCCTGATTCGGTGCAGTGCACACGTCTAATAACCGTTTCAGGGTACTCTAGACAACAATATTTCGGAGTGTCGTCAAATGATATTAGTGTGATAGATGCCTTTTTATTGTTTCCCACGATATCCATGTCTGCACGCGCTGCTTTTTTTGTCTAGATTTACTTGAGAGTTGTTTGTTTGCAGGCTTGCCGTTTTTTAGTGATCCAAGTTTATTTGGTTCTCACATTTCATTTCCATCCTGTACAAGTAACATAAGGGGCAATGCCTTTCATTGCTGCTTTTGAGCTACTAGAACTTGTAAGGATGACAATCATATTTTGTTGACCACTACCAGCATACTAACTGTCTTCTCGAATTTCCTTTAAAAGCTACGTATTATCCTAGAAAAGAAGTGGTAATCGTCGGAACAGAAGAGGCACAAATTATTGAAATCAATAGCGCTTTGTGTCTGAAGGCTACGAGGGATTGCGTCGATCGTAACGGGAGCTCGCGCGTCTTTGGCGAAAAGTGGCTGGTACGCACACCCGGTGTCTACCTAGTCGGCGCTTATGAATTGTTGGTTGAGACGCGGAAAGCATATATTCTGACGGATACGGTACGTATATTCTTCTCGCAATACATCTGTGATTTGTTATACCTGCTTGTTGTATCGAACTCTTTTCTCCGGGATATGATTTCACTGGTTTGACTTATTGTTGGTGCCATTATTGAAGTATGCATTAGGGAACTGTCAGGATAGTTTTAATTTCGATGCTGTTTCTGACTATTAGCCTGTGAATATTCTTTTTAACGCTACTGATAGAATGCAAATTCACCGGCTCGAACTCAGGTTACTGCAGTTCACATTAAGGTGGTGAGGCAGCATCCAACCCACATGTGGCTTTGTGTGTCACTTGACAACGGATGTACGGTATATTAGCTGGAGACGTAACATTTTATTTGCACTAAAATGTGTTCAATCTTCGAAGTGTTTTAGCTGAACAGCCGACGATTTCATCACTGGATGATGAACTTCTGTTGTCCTGGAAAAGACACTGTCCATCTCTTCATCAGTGTTTGATAGATTCCGTATAATAGACTTATGACATGTGATTAACTCGTTCTTAATCTTGTCAGATCGTTTGAGCCGCGAAGCACTTGAAATTAAACGGTTGATGCTTCACCACTTGTTCTTAATTTGCACTCACTTCTAATCTAGAGACTAATACCGCATAAATGGATGTCTACAACGGCCAGATTTGCATTGTATTTGCGTAGGTTGGAAAGCAGCGACAATGCCGTGAGTCTTAGTCTCAGTGAACCTCTTGAGGTTGTTGACTGGGTTGTTTGAGGAACTACTACAAGTAGCAGGGAGAAACAGGTACAGAGTTAGTGTATCTTGAACTGGAACCGTTTTATCCAACTTGGGGAAGTTTATCTTACTACATTTAGGTGAATGTTGCTCCACGACTGGAAGTCGTCACCACTAAATATTGAGAGTATTACACATATCAGCGGTTTGATCGTTAATGTTTATATTCTTTCGGACTAACGAAATGGCGAAGGCGGGTTAAGAGGCAGGTATCTTTAAGTGAATATTCACTCTCCCGAACCCTGAAAATACATTGGTTTGGGTGAATGTATCATATTTTAGAAATACCAATCAATCGTTAACCACAAGGTGCATTTCACTGAGACTCGAGTTCATTAGTGTAAACACCTGATGATAAGTGAGTAATTTGTCGAAGAGGATATAACTACCTCCTGTTAAGGTGGGAACTGTATGTTCGGTTCGGTTCCCTGGCTAGAAGCCTAACCGCTCATCCAATCTCTGGTTAGTTACTTTGAAGGAGAGGGCAGAGAATGAAGTACAGTGTTGTGATTGTGACCGCTTGTCTCTGCAGTGAGTGTAGTTAATGAAGCAAAGGTTTGAAAATTACAAGGAAGTGGTCTGACAGATACGTTCCTCACTCTGGTTTGCAACCTGCTGGTTCGTTAGTAAGGCCTGGACACCCTAATGTTTATCGTCTAGGTTTCAATACGGGTTTAAAATAATTAGAAATGGAATTAATTTGTTTGATTCCTCTTACCGTGACCGTATGGTGGGTAAGCATCAAATATTGTTGATGGTTATACTTGTGATTAAGCACTTACCATAATGTCATATAATTAGATCTTCCAAGCAACCCCATATTGGAATGTTTACAACTCAAAAGAGATGGACTACTATTTGCTGAGTACTGACGTTGTGGATAAGTTAACCGATCACACACTCTGCATGTTGACCATTGGCAAATTTACAAAGTTTCGTTGTTCTTTAATGCCATCAGATCTTTGTTTTAATTAGCCGATTAGTCCAGCAGAAACGGTGCTCAACAACATGTTTTGATCGGGCATAGTGGTAAAAATTAGAGAACTGTTATCTCCTCGTTTTTCCAAAAACATTTATGGAACGGTGAACATGACAAACGAATCGGTGATCTATTTATATTACCGTGATTCATGCTGTTTAGTTGAGTGTTGAGTTGATCGAGGATGCAAATCTTCTAGTACCTCCGGCTAGGTGAATTGTTTCATCGGCTCTCGTCGACGCATAGTCACTTTTTAAAGTGGTCAATGAGTTGGATCGTTTAAAACGAACTAAGGTGAATAACCGAGACAAGCTGCCGCTGAAGATTTCCAGTCATTTGTACACATTTTGCGGTCGCTTTAGCGTAATGAGTAGGTATATGAGGAATTGTGCTATTTGGTCACCGTATGTGTTATTAAACGCCGGTATAATAAAATCTATAGATGACTCAGACACCCGAGCAAATAATGAGTCACTCAGTTGATCATTAACACTTTCCAACTGGCGTTGGTTTCACTCCATCAAGTTGTGTGATGCGATGACTGTTCCAGTTCTCTAATCTTTAGTGGTTTTCGGTCAAAGTATTGTATTCTACTCCGTTAACCTATATTTTTTCCTGACATCGAATGTGATATGTCTTGGAGAATTGTAAAGAACCGCCTCCTACAATATGGTGTATCCTGATGCTGTTTGTCTGTATATCCACGATCGGTTTCTTTATGGTTTAATTTCATAATGCAATTGTTGTCTGAATGTGAATCTGATCGGGTACATCGGTACTACTAGCCGGGCTCTTACCCGCTGAGCCAATAATCGTGTAAGCTTGTGATGCGGTGTTTAGAGTAAATAATGTGACTTGTTAACACTACATTGGTTTGGGTTAGTACGGTCTTTTTCCAGCTGCCAGTGAACGCTGGCTATAGCCACAATGACTGGAAACGACGATTACGCAATATTTTGTTATATCCATTCGAGTTCCTTGTAACCATGGTCAGTGTCGAACGGAAACCTTGGGTCGACTGCGTTAAGCCAAAAAGACAGAATGTTAACCTGTCGCCTAACACATATCTAGTATGCTTTTTAAATTTTTCTGGGCTCCTAATTTCTATTCATCTAAGAGCGTTGCCCTCTGTTCTCATTCTGTTTTGCATGTCTGTTGAAGCATGTGCATGTCTCATTCCTTGATTACGTCGGCGGTTCCTGAACTTTTTCAGTTTATCTACCCCTAGTCTGCTGCATTCAGTGTCACTGTCCTGCTTATCTGAAATATATTAAGTGGATACAAAACTTGGAACGGTGGCAACTGAACACTAGTATGGTTCAATGAAAAGCTGCGTATATATTAAAAGATCAATGAGATGGTTGAGATTAGCGCTACGATTCAAGCATTCGAACGTTGGGCTGAAAGCTTCCCAGAATGAGTCCCAGCTTCGTATGTTCAGAAATTCGGATCACACTCCGTCTGCTCCCTCCGTTAATTTGTTGAGGCGTTACAAGGTTGATGATCATGATCTCCTCTTTCCTTTCAAGAATGGTAGTGAATGGTTGGTATCTGAATTGACAAAACTCTTTCAAGCGGTTTGGGAAACTGGAGAGATACCTCGTGACTGTTGCTTGTCAACAGTTACTCCCGCTTTTGATATGGGCGTCCAATTTTTGTGTGCCGGTCACAGATGTATCAATTATCTATAACACCCAAGTTACGTGCTGACCTTATTTTACATCAGTTTACCAAACCTAAGGAATGTCCGGTGCGTCAAGAACAGGTAGGATTCTGACTAGATCGAGGGTGAATTTGTCACATTTTTACCCTGCGACGGCTATTGGAGCATGAGTTTTCCCACAGACAGCCGGTGGTCGTGGCTGTTCTAAATTTAAAGACTTCTTGATTCGATTGCTCTTGACGTTTTCTGGAACTGTCATTTACCAAGGAGTTCCACAGATGTACACGAATCTATTAAAATGGTTGCTTACTATGGCGGCACGGTGAGAATTTACGGACATATGTCTCGGGTGTTTATCATATATGGGATGTGTCTATTCTCTCTCTTCGTGTTCAACTGTCATGCAGGACATTCTGGAACCGGTACTTAAGAAATTAAACGTGCTATTCTTAGCACTAAGTTAACCGACTTCAAGTATTGACTTGTTTGGCCCCTGTGCTTAAAGCATGCTGACATTGGCGCTTAACTAATCGGTCCAGTCCGGCCCAAAAAGCTCATGGTGCCTTCGTTAGCGCGTGTCTTCTTTGGAGTCCAATTGACATTCGGTTATCGCCAAAATGAAGGGTGCATAATTCTGGTATGTCCTGTTTTGCTGTCTAGTTTGGAAACTTGAGCTGTTTGCGACTAAGATGTAAACAAACTTTTGTTTTACTGGCATCGTCTTCGTCTACTGGTCCATATCAGGTGGGTTGGCCGCATGAACATGGTAGGTGATCACCAGTGCGTACTTCGGAATGCTCGGCATACACTGTCGGCTGGCCAACTAACTAGGTTGCACAGCCTGAGATGTTTGGGTCCCGTACTCTGCTCGTCAAGTATCCCACCACCAACGGTCAGGTGGAACTGCGCAGTGGTCAAACAACGACTTGGTCACCAAAGATGAAGATCATCTCTATTCTGTTGAGTGAAGTGAGCACGTGTCACCTACCCGATTGAGGATCTCGTGATCACCAAAAGTAGCATCCGAGGCGACTGGCGTAGCCAATAGCACGCCTGTATCCATAACGGCTTTGTTGTTACTCACTTTCGTCTTTCTTCGTCTTCTAGGTTATTCTGCTTCACTATTGCGTTTGGTGATGACGTGAACCAAACCAATTTCTGACCAGTTTCTTGTCAGTTGTAAATAGATACAAATGAATTACCTTCAATTCCACTTTCTTGTTATCATTCCCGGGGGCAATATCGTCCACTTTTAAGAACTCTGGTTTATGTGTACCATGTTATTGGACCAGTCTGGACAATGCGAACCAAATAACGCTTTTGGATAAGTGAATTCTAGTAGATTATGTGCGATCTCGATGTGACCATCGTTAGATTGATATTCGTTTCCTCCTTTCATATCGCATTCCAGGGTGAAGTCCAAACTGGTTTGCCTTTGAAGTCTACTTTCAGTGGAGATAAGCGTGTAGTATATCGACAAGTTAACGTACCCAGATTACGTTTTTAGCTATGTACTATTTCTGGCTTGGAAGGTGCAAGCTATTTTTCCGGATGCATGCTCAAATCAGGGGCTGCAATAGATAATAATAATATGGTAACTTGTGGCCTTCGCCTAACGAAATATCCTGTTTTCTATTCTTGTTCGTAGCATCTTTAATTTTGTGTGGTTAATTTGCTTTCAGTTTATCTCACGAATCATCTCAATACATTGCTCCGTCTTCTGTTTTCTGCAGTCGTTTAACTACAGCTAAACTCGGATTTTACGAAAAAGGTATCCAGGTGGGCGTTAACAACGTTTACCAGATTTGGTGATATTCCTTTTGGAATTGTCACGTTACTGTGTTCCACGCTATTGTTCATGCGGTAACCGTTGAAGACACCTAAGTATGGTACTCGAATATTTATGTACCATATTCTGCTTATATTCTAGACTGCTTCGTCGTTGTTGACCAATTGTTAAGTCGCTCGCGGTCAACGAAACGCCGCAATCTGAATTACCATCGTTTACCATAAGGTGCTGAAGTGTGTCTATGGATTCGATACTTAGGCAACTCCTTTATTATAGTGCAGAGAGTTTCGGACAGTATGACAGGTCGACTGTTTGACTAATAGCCACGTAATAGCCAATACATATAACTGAGAATATCGATTCGCAACTTGGGCATCATTTTCAATTTCATTCATATGTCGTTTGAGCACTCAGAAGTTAATTACTCACAAGAGTTTTTTTCCACCGAATGCCGAGGTGACTCGACAGAAGACTTGTTGAGAATACGTTCAAGTTGGTCTGTTGGATCTTTCCGATAAGCTACTTTGTCTCTTTAGTCTTGCTGTATTTAATTGGAAACCATCGTAGGAACTATGAAAACAATTTCTCAGGCATTATTACTGTGTCCGATAACTTCCCATTTAAGGATGGTAAAATTATGTATCAAATTAGTTAGCAAATGAGGGACAACGCGATTGAACAAAACACAAACATGACTTCGTTGTCGTTATGTCACAAATGAAGTCGATTTAAGACAATCAATGAGTTAGAGAGAAGGGATCAAACTTTTGAGTGGGTCTGGTATATATGTTTGACCATAGTAATTCCAAAGTTTGGACGAACTGTTTCTGAACGCAGGTCCGGGTCGCATAATCAGGTTATGACCGCGTCGGCTATAGACAGCATGTGCTATTTGATCCTCCCTGACGCGCTAGTTGGGACATTGAAGACGATGCAGAAAGATCATTTCAGTGTTAGTGTGTTGGACAGAGTCAGCCAAATAGGCCAGAACGAAAGAATTGATCATCGTCGTTCCATAGGAGCGTAGGCTGATTGGTGTTTCAAGTATGGGCTATTCGGTAACCCCTGTACTGGCTGAAGTGGCTATGAACATGCTCAAAAATAACGAGTTGGGCGAAGCTCGTAAAACATTCGGCTATTTTGGACTATATGTGCATAATGTTTCCTGCGGAGTTGACAGAACAAAAAATCGTCAGAAACCGTTTTTAACGGGGTGAACGAAAACACTGTTTTCACCCTGCCACAAGAAACCACTGATCAACTACCAATTTTGGGCGTGGCAACAACACGCAGATCAAGTGGATTGTTACAGCGAAGTGTATACATAGGAAGAAAAGCTGGAGCGGCCAATACCTACACTTCTACAGTTATGTCCCAGTCACTAAAACGTGGCATTGTAAGTTCGTTGAATATGTGTGAACAGTGTTTGTACACCAAATACGATAGAAACAGAGCTAAACATGTTACAGGTTGTTCTGGACGATAATGCCTGAAACATGCAGGAGGGACAAATGCGAGACTCAATAGATGCGGCTGATTAGGCTAGTTTGTATAATGTTACTCAACTGGGACACCTCAGCCGACCATAATACTGCAACTTACGTTGTAACACTCTACTCCTATCGTATGTTACCACTTAATCTGATAGATATGTCTAACAATGTTGCCTCTTGTTTGATTATTTACTTGACTGTTCCTGTGGTTCAGCGTACACTGGTCGCGCCACTAAGTGTTTATCGAAAGGAATTCCTAGAGACCGTCCTGCGTTGTCTCAGTCTGATACAACAGAAAACACCAGGTTATTATTTCTGGTCTATCTGATTGACTCTGTCCAACACACTAACACTGAAATGATCTTTTCACATCGTCTTCAGTGTCCCAGCTAGCGAGTCAGGGAAGATCAAATGACACATGCTGTCTATAGCCGACGCGGTCACAATCTGATTATGCGACCCGGACTTGCGTTCAGAAACAGTTCGTTCAAACCTTGGAATTACTATGGTCAAACACATATACCGGACCCACTCAAAAGTTTGATCCTTTCTCTCAAACTCACTGATTGTCTTAAATCGACTTCGTTTGTGACGTAACGACAACGAAGTCATGTTTGAGCAAAACTGTTGGAACACAAAAGCTAGTAGATGCAAACATCAACTCGTCATTTCCGAGTTTACAATAACACGAAACTGTTTTCTATATCCTACATTTAGCGGATTGGGATGGATAATCAATCGGTGGGTTAAGAAACGTTAGTGAATTCAGGTCATAGTCAGGTTTCGATACAGTTGTTTCTGAACACACTAGGCCGGCTCCATTTGATTGTTTTCGACCGCTTCAGCAAACCGCATGAATCTGGTGTTCATGTTCTATCTAGATGTTGTGTTCCTGGTTTTATGTTTCATCAGTAACTTTTCTAGTTACTTTGATATATAATTTCACTACCCTGAGATAGGAAGTTGAGTTTTTTTACTGTGCTGGTTTCAGTGCGTTCCACTGACGGGCAACTGTGATTGGTTAATTAAATGCACGACCTAGTTGGCGTGTTATGTAATGTTTATGATTCCGTTATGTACTTCGCACATACGACGTGAACGTTTTTGAACGTACTCGGTAACTGGCATACATTGATGCCCTATGTTTAGATTGTAATGTATATTTTGTTCCGTTCCCGTAAATTTCTGTAGGAAAGTGGTGAGAATCCTCACATGATCTCAGAAGAAAATTCCAAATACGTTCGGCTACTGCCCCGGATTTAATTCTGAGAAATCTATCCGGTACACTGATCATGACAGCAAGAAATATGGTTTTGATTACTTCGAATCAGTGAGTCCCTTTCGACTATTTCTTTAGAATCGCCAGAGGATACAAATTACGACCAGTGTTCATTTAGTACCCCGTAAGCAGTCACAAATGTGACTAACATGAAAGCAGTCACTTGTTGAACACGTAGTTGGAGGTAAAAATTCATGTGAACCGTGAATCTCACTTTCAACTAGACTCACGGTTGGCAAACATTGACAGTCGATTACTTTTGAGTACATAGAGCCTACGACCTGCAGCTGGTCTATAAAGCTTCAATACACTTGCAAATGTATGGGTTGTAAGCATCCATCGGGAACGTAGCTGTTGTTGTAACAGTGGTTTTATGATTTTTAATCGATAGGTTTCTTGCGGTAAGTGAAACGGCGTTTATTCGTCACGGAGTACCACTCGCTGCCGGCTGCGCAACTACATCTCTTTGCCGTATGACGCTGGTTGTGAATTCTAACGCCACTTTCCCCTTATCAATGTAAATACCTGCAGCCGCGGAAAAATTGTTAGTTACAGTGACTAATGGGAACACAAGAATCCGCGTTTTATAAAAGGTTAGAAATGGTCTGGTTGTTTGTGAGAGTGGAATACGTTTTTCAGCAACATACGCACGTTTCAGTATGACAAGTAAATGGCGCTCTCAAGAGGAGTTTGGTGTGTACAGTTTTTTAGACACTTCCACAATTGCCCTTCGATAATAAGCTTGCCGATTTTTTCCGAATATAAGGTTCCGGAAAATTGTTAACACGAAGTGTTTCACACAGCACTGTTTAGTCAGTTCACAATCTATTCTCTGAACCTGTCCCTGACGCTCTGTAGAACTACGACGAACTAGTGCCCCTAGGAGGGAAACTCAAAGTTCACATGTTGTGCTATCCGTGTTAGCTTGCTGTACACCGAAGTCCAGTAGGTCCATCCGAAAAGTGTCCAATCAAGACGTCCAAGAATGGTAAACGATTCTTTTGTTCGTAATCGGAGGATACTGGGATATTTGGGTGGACAGAGTTGAAAGCCTGGATTGCTTTCCCAAGCTATTCCTAATCTTATCCAACCGGGAACGTGTCTTTTCTACAGTCGCAATGCGCGCACGACTGGAAAGATTGTGTGTCTAATTTTAGCCATCATTGTTAACTATTGTTTTCCACGGGTTCAGCTATAATGGACACGCACGATCTACATTGGTATGTACTTCCGGCTATGTGTTTACGAATATTTTATTTTGTTATGTTGATGGCATTTGTGACTGATCAGTTTGTATTAAATGAACTCATGTCGTAACGTGCGTCTTCTGGCAATTCCATTCAAATAGGTGAAAGGTATTCGTTGTTTCTTGTATTCTAATATTTCTTGTTAGCTGCTGGTATGAATATTCACAGCGTTAGTATTTCGCTGTACATCCTTTTTCGTAAGCTTTCAGTGCGTTGTATTTCATTCAGAATTGTCGAAAGGTAGCCTCTGTATTTTATCCGCAAACGTTGGGATTGTTAAGTATTTATTCATATAACACTGTTACTGGTCTAGTCCCTTGTTTGGAACCTGGCGCAGACTCTTCGTGGCTGCGTTTCGACTTCGTTGGAAGCCTTTTTCAAGATGAATGAATCACTTAATGAATTTGACTCTTCTGTTCATTTCAACTAATGTTCGAGCAGATTCAGTCATGACTCGCTTCTTATGTATGGAGATTCTCTGTTTCATTATAGAGAGCGCTTGCTTTCTGCGCTGTGGTATGCGAAGATAACGTACGTTAGTTCCGTTATTCTCTTTTTTGTATTGCGTTATGACTTCATTTTATCGCTCATGTTTTCTAAGAACCATTTATTGTTGTCTTACAAATGCGTCTGCCGATGTTTGGCATGTGCAGAAGGATGGAAAAAGTTTCATTCATTAGCTCTATGCTGAAGACAAAGACTCTTCGATGTTTTGAAGGTTCCTGATGCACATAAGCTTTTACCCGAATCCACTGATTGCTTTGAAGGGAATTCGCAGGCTGTAATTACGTCATGAGATACATACAACAGAACCACTCTGATCGGTTTCAAATTGACTTGGATAAGTATACTTCAGCATATTTCTATGAATTTGTTTTGTTCGTGGTTAGTAGAATCAGTTGTTTGAATCATTCCATTACGGTTTGTAACAGGTGGCTTTGCATGTTCGCGCCCTGGAGGCACACGTGGATGATTTCGGCAACAAGCGACGGTACGGTGAAGAATGGTTGGTCACTCGTGCGAACGCAGACAGTCACATATGTAGTGTCCACGAGGAGATTGTCAAGGTAGTCGAAGCCACGGTCTTGGCGGCCCACCAGTACTGCGTTATTCTCGATCCTGTCGATGAGGGCGGAGTGCCTCAGTTGGGTAAAAAGACACTCGTTCGAGGCGAAAAATCATTTTTTCTCAAGCCTGGAGAAATGTTGGAGAATGGAGTTCAGCAAGCAACCATTTTACAAGCCAACGAGGGGATTATTCTAAAGGCAAACCAGGGTTTTTACGATGAAATCATAACTACGCATCTTACGACTGACGAGGAAGGATTGAGAAAATCCTCAAGAATTGTAAGTTTATCTTTCTTATCTGATTAGACATGTATTGTGCTAATCTAACACCCGATATCCACGTTTGACCTTTGTGAAAAGCGCTCATTCTGTGGCCAGTGTATTGAACGCCCGTGTGGACAAAATCATTGTTGATTTTTTGGAAGTAACATTTTTGATGCGGTTACGACATCTATTTGGTTGACACATTTGATAAGTTGACGTCACATTTTGTGCATAACTTGATCAATGGTCGTTCTAAACGACTCTTGCTCTGTCAGACGTTTTTGCCAGATTCACATTTCGAAATTTAGTCTGTACGAAGTTATTGTAGCCTGTGCACTCTCCGTAGCAGTAGTCTCTGTGCTTCGAGCGCTTTACTGTGGATTGCTAGGAACCCTCTTCAGCTTTTTTATTAAGAGATCTACTTTAGTTTACATTTACGACTGATCCTTCTTACTTACCACAAGTACTTTTCTCACTGGCGGTCCACAGTGAGAAAGCTGATGGTGGGGCGATTGTAAACATTGATGCAAAAACGCAGAAAGTTTCACCCTGGAGTTAATTGAGAGTACAAATTTGACAAACAGTCGAACGGCAACTTTTTGTAAATTCCGATTGGACTTGTTCGTTCTGTGATCAACACAAGTAAAACAGTAAGACGGGTTAGTATCAGTGACTGTACACTTTCCACTTAAGATATCTCCATATCATTTTAGGTTTTCTCGATGTCAGCTTCGTTTCCCATGTCCCAATCAGTCAGCTTCAATTCGTACCCAGGAGCACAATGGTTCGAGCTGCCACTGGTCTTGACAATTGTTTACGAGGTTGCAAAATAATAAATAAGCAGAAATGTACAGCTAAAAAAGATAGATGAAAGAAAACAAACAAACAATAACAAGTAGTGTAAAGCAAAAACTTGGCGAACAGGATTGCTTTCAAAGTGTCACCTTTAGGCCGAATACAAGACAGTTGATCATCATCGTCATCATCATAACAGCCATGAGCCTGATCAAAAGGTACTGCGGCTCGGGCCGCCATTCAGCTCAACAGTGACGTGGAATATC
Source organism: Paragonimus heterotremus (assembly GCA_013368495.1). Taxonomy (NCBI): domain Eukaryota; kingdom Metazoa; phylum Platyhelminthes; class Trematoda; order Plagiorchiida; family Troglotrematidae; genus Paragonimus; species Paragonimus heterotremus. The sequence goes on from LUCH01001432.1 coordinate 36,363, forward strand.
CTAGAAGAAAACGTTACTAAGAAAGTCAATAGTTAATAACAGTTGATATGATCATGATTATCAAGCCAAGATAACGTGGGACCTAATAGAGTGTGAACCTAGTGTCATTTGGGAATCAAGGCCATGGCCACTGCTGTGCCACATCACTTTTTTCGACGACAACACACCGACAACAAGACTGTTCGCCAAGTTTTGGCTTGTGACGAAATTTCTGGGCATATTTGAATATCAAAAACAAGTGGGTTTCACGAAAAAAGAAGTTAGCAAGTTTACGGATACTGACACGCCGGTGACTGCGACACATTGCAACGTCAGAGTATGTTCCCAGTCAGCGATGCGGATGGTTGTGAACTCTTCAACCAAGTAGACTGCATCTGCCAACCTTGTTCAGCTGAACGATCATAGCTTTCGTATTCCGTGACCACGTAATCGACTGGCCGCCTTGCGGTTTCTCCTAACCATAATCATGCAAACTGAACAATGCGCGGTGTGTCAGAGGTTCCGTTGACACACAAAGTATGTGGCCCAACCAGCGAAGATGGTGTTTTCACCATCAGTTATCGGTCGCGAACCTGCACATCAACCAAACACGCGCCGACGGACTGTCGCGTTGTTCACAAAGTCAGCCCATTCGACACAAGCTAACCGACGGAGACAACGGTGGTCGAACACTGAGAGTCTTCGTGCACCCTCTGCACGAATGTACCAGATCTCTGATCCATAGGACAAAACCGAGCACATGTACTCATGTCCCACTTCGTACGGCCAATCAATCACTGTATCTACCAACCTACTCATATGCGCATCAGCTGTATTGCCTCATTCGCCATTTTGCGGTCTGTGATGGGCTTAGGGAAACCCGTGCTGACATTTTAAATTGACGTCGAGTCACGCGCAATTGCTATCGAGAAACGCAAAAGTGATGTCTGATCATCTTAAAGTGAAGAATGTATAGAAGCGTAAAAGAGGTTCAATGCACTTCTCGAAGTTAAACCTGTCGCACGTCAGGCCTAGACTCAGTAAAAATTTTGGAAGACCTTTAAACAGATTGAAAAATTAATCCATTGAAGCGTGTAAGTTGGACTAACCAGACTATGGGCAACAATATTTGGAATACCAAATGCAAGTATATGGTATCAGGTTATGCAGAATCCATAAAACTACTGTTGGTTCGTTTTTTCTCATTCACAGTTTCGTCAACCCGGTGCTCAATGGATGATCCGTGGTCCGATGGAGTACGTACCACCGGTTGAAGTTGAGATAGTTACTTGTCGTTCACTGATCCCGCTTGACCGAAACGAGGGAATTTACGTTCGCAACACGCGCACCGGACAGATCAGAGCGGTGATCGGCGAGGCTTATATGCTAAACGAGGAGGAAGAATTGTGGCAGAAGAAATTGCCTAACGAAGTTGTGCGATTACTTCAACAAGCGAAAGATCCGCTGGCCGACAGAGGCGAACAGGAGGATTCCTGCCAGATACCAATCGAATTTAGTTTGGATCTCACTCGAGTAGTCACTCTGCCTGTTCCACACAATGCCGCTGTTCAGATCTACGACTATAGAGCCAAAAAGGCGCGCGTTGAATTCGGCCCAGCCCTGGTAATGTTGGGTCCTGATGAACAGTGCACACAGCTCTGTCTTAGTGGTGGTAAACCCAAGATGCCGAACAAAATCCGATCACTTTGTCTTCTCCTGGGTCCGGATTTTTGCACTGATATAGTAGTGGTGGAGACCGCAGATCATGCTCGTTTGTCGCTCCAGTTGTCCTACAATTGGCACTTTGAAGTTCCGGAAAATTGCAGTCAGTCAGAAGCAGCCAAGCTTTTCTCGGTGCCAGATTTTATCGGAGATGCTTGTAAAGCCATTGCTTCACGTATTCGCGGTCACGTGGCTGCGGTTCCATTCGACGATTTTCACAAGGTAATCGGAATCACTAATGCGAGTAAACACTTCACAGACACAGCGATGACAGAACTAACGTTATTGAGATTTTCCGGTTTCATGCGCTGCTGGCGATAAACTACCTGTTAGTATTCTGCTTGAATGTGAACCCCCTTAGTTGCAGTTCTCATCCGTGTGATTGTCTCACTATTCGGTAACACTTTCCAGTTTCCGGAGGTCTGGATAAATAAAGTCAAATATGTTAGATATTCCGTTCTCAGGTGACGTCCGATTTTCAACCTTGTTTCTCGTGCGTTTTGTCTCAATGTTCGCTCCTCGCGAATGTTGTGAATTAGGTGCCTCGAAGATGCGGCCCAGTTGTTATCCGCTTTGTTAGTCTATCAAATCTTGTGGTTGCAACTCGGTATTTGCTGTTTGCTCTAACTTATGTCAAGCAGACTTTTTTTCCCTGTCGTGGATGACGATGTCATCACATTGTGTGCACAAACATTAGGCTGCGCATACGCTGGCTTATGTATCAGGTTTTTTTCTGTATGTTCCAATAAAATAACCGATTGATTACCAGTGTGTATCTCTTAATTAACGAACCGATCATACCAGTATGTTCATTTTTGACAGAATTCAGCGCGCATTGTGACCAGCTCCGTGTTTGGCTTAGATGAAAACGGCCACGTACGTGATCGCTTCACATTTCCACAAAACAATCTGCATATCACCAGTATTGATATTCAATGCGTGGAGCCACTGGATAGTCGAGCAAGAGAATCGTTAGAGAAGTCAGTTCAGTTGGCTATTGAAATTCGTACGAATTCACAAGAAGCAACTGCCAGGTTGGTTGCGATCGTCATTGAGGGTGGTTTTTACAGTTTTAGTCTCCGCCGAATGAATGATTGGGGAAAATTCCATGAACACGAATTATTAATAACACCTGGTAAATTATTTGTACCGTTATCGGAATTTACTCTTTGTCATCTCGACCGGTCATTTTTGGATTGAGAAGGCTGACAGAATCCGGCTCACGTGTGATCTAGCGTGTCCCACTACACCAAACACTTCGCAGTGATAAAGTTGGAAATTCCCTTCTTTCTTGCCTAATTTGTATTTGTAATGGCTCTGCGAAAGTTAACATATTCTTTTTTGACGTATACTTTCAAACAGGCATTTAATCATGACCGCATTGAATTTCAGGGATTTTAATCTTTTCACATTGATTACTGTTGAGTAGTAGGGGATTTTGATTTTCACATAAATTGAACATCACCTACAATTGATCGCAGCTGTCATATTCCATTTCAAATTGAGCATTACTCGCAGTCGTTGCATTCAGATAAGCCTTTCGGCTGGTCCACTTCGTAAGGAAACACTAGACTCGAGTTTCGTTCTTATTAGAGCTAATCATTAGTGCATATCGTTGTCCAGATCGGAATTTGTACTCTTACCCTTGTGTTTGTGAGACTAGCGTGCAATCATAACGCTAGTGAACTCACACTAGGCATGACCAATCAATCATATCTAAACGCTCAGTCGTGATTGTTCTGTCTTTGATTGGACCCTTCGGATTGGGATCTCAATCAGCATTTCTTATGTCACGAGCTGGATCTGTGATTTATTTAGCGCACCACATTTGAGGCGGAGCGACTACTGTCATTCTTATGACTTGTACTGATCCCATTTGTTGATTAATCACCTCTCCTTCTTGACCAATGTACGTTAGTTGTGATCTCGAGTATCAGAATGTGATTTGTGCGAAATTTGTCGTTTCAACCTTGATAATCGTATGCATTTTCAAAAACTGTAGTATAGTGTTGGTTTGATAATCAAAATCAGCAATCACTAACATAACTTATCTGTTTGATCAGTTTGTTTGTGTCATCTGTTGAGATCTTCATGTGCACACTGCATCGTCGGTCTGACAAGTGAGGGTCAGACCAATGAACGCTATGAATTTGTTTTACTCACGTCTTATTTACGCAGTAAGTGGAGGTAACATTCGGGATGTCGTAGACGGTTCCGTTCTAGCTGACCGCTGTAAATGTTAATGATTCCTTTCTGTAATAGGTCTTCTCACCTTATTTTTTTCTCATTTTCCCAGTTGCGGGATATAGTGTACTAATGTCATCCCATCATAGTCCTGAAAATATTCGAAACAATTGACTCTTCATTGTCTTATTTTTATCAATCTAAAAAGGCCAGTAACTCACCAGTTCTTATTGTCGTGCGACATGGTTTGTTATTATTGTCGTCTAGCTAGGCAATTACGCTCAGCCCAGCTTACCTGATCGGTCACAAAAGTATACCAATGACGGAATAAGACTTATACTGCGAGATGTTAATATTTCGTTTACTCTGCTCAGTCACGAACGTAAACATTAGAATATGTAAGATACCCGGATAGCAACAACAATAGAAACGATCTACCATTTGGCTTTACATGAATGGAGGACTGTCATCAGTTCCAGGGCAGACAAACTGTATAAGTCAACAGTATGTGCATATAAGGCAGGATGATGAGTATTGATTAGCCTTGTCTCGGAGAATACAAGCAATTTAGGATTCCGGTTGCACAGTAACACGTGAAACGACTTGGCGGGGTCAACAACTTGACTTCTTTCCATGAGGTGCTTTACAGTGGATGTGATGGGTTTTCGGCTCGCTTGTTTCTCTCTCATTATCTGTTACGTTATCACGTGTACCAACCACTTAAGTGTATGTTCAGCCATTCTTTGTCCTAGGCACCGATCTGTTTTGCCTATGTAGACCATCGCAATTGCAAAGTGGACTGATAGATTACATGTGAGACAGAACAGTTCAGTAAGTCACGATTATGAACAAGCTGATCAACACTCTTAATTGTGAGTAGCAACGACGATTCAGCCGTAAGGCATATACGAGTTAGGGTTGACTGTAATTTTCGACTCACGTAAGTTGTGATATCGTTGTCTTTGAAAGGTAGGTTCAGAAAGACCTGTATCTTAGAAACGGTACGCGTAGCATTATTGATGGTTCTTTTCGGATTGTGAATATCGACAAACTTCTCGGGATGTTCGTTTTCGAGCAGCGTCTTTATTAATCTCTCCTCTCCTCCTTGTAATTAGTCATCAACGCATATCTGTCGGGCTCTGTGAAACGGTTCGCATCAGAACTTGTTTGTAAGCAGTTACCACAATAGGGGAAAATTGTAAATATTGACTACGGTGCACTGAGCGTTGTAATGACCCATCTTACTGTCTACAGAGTAGAATATCCAGCAAAGATAAACTTTTATTTATTCTCCATGAGAAACATAGGAATTAGAGTAGACGAAATGTAAAACATGTGAAAGTGAAACAAAGTGAATAATGGTGATAGAATCAAGATATCATCTACATATCGCTTGTAGCAGCTGACACCATCTATAGTATCAGGCAGCTGCAATTCACTCATTTCTAAAAGTTCAATGGATTATCCATCGCTACACCATCAATTTGTTCGGAAGATAATCTTCTAAAATCAAAACGAGTATTCTCTGTGCACAGTTGTTGCTATCCGCATATCTTAAATATTCTGTTTTTTACGTTCTAGACTGAAGCTAATAAACGAAGTGTCAAACTCTCGTGATTTATGTCTTCTTTCGTTATTGGTGAACCGGACCAATGGAACTGTATGTTTCAAACAACAGTACACGTTGGGTGTAATTCCATATGGCACAGGTCAGTGATCTAAAGCCTGACGACGAAAACCACAAAATACTCACACTTGTGCATTGTCACATATACACAGAATGGCACAAAGTTGACGTCTGATATCGTCAAGTGACTTTGTGTGGATCCGGGAAACTGCAAAGTACGTTTTTATGTACTACCTGTAGAAAAGGTGTAGCAGATACGTCAGAAGACATATAGATAGAAAAGGTTCTGCTGGAATTTGATCCCGGTAACCATCATTGCCATTTCTCCAGCTCCTTCTAGGCCCATAGTGGATTCTTGTTGGATGGCGAACCAACTGCAAACGGTCTATCCACTCAAATGTTTAAGGTAAAAAGTCCAACAGTTAACGGAAGTTAAACTATTTTTTACGTCTCATTTTTTTAAGTGTTGATAAGGACTGCTACCTTTTTTTGTCAGGATACTTTGTATATCTCTTAAACCTGACCAGTTGCTCTTTTGCTCTAAGTGAGCTAGATATGTCAGATGCAGAATCAGTAACGTTAACCTTTCTGTGACTCGATTTCTCAAAGTTGAAATGATCATTTAACGGCGCACTTGTGCTTGTGCGTTTCAGACATGAAGCCAATCGTCTTGAACAAGAGGCATTAGGTGCGCTGCACAGACAAAATATTTTGGATGAAGCCGCTGCAGAAAGTGCCAGACGCGATCTCATAGACATGCGTGTTCAGCTGGCCGAAATTGAAAGTACCGGAAAAGCAAAAGCCGAAGCTCAGAGTCAAGCTGAGGCAGCCAAAATCATTGGGCGATCCAGTGTGGAAAGTGCGAAATTATTATCCGAGGCTAACCGAATCGAAACGGTAAGCAAACTGTTTGATAACCTCCATAGAAATGACATTTGTCCGGACCTATCGTAAATATATGTTAGCCAATGTGGTGTATGAATGCAGTCCTGAAGCTTTTAGAACTGATAGCTGAGTACACACACACATGTAAACAGCTTTGAGCTTGCTGACTGTCTATGAACGAATTTTTATATTCTGTACTAATACCGTAATTTAAACACCTGATTTCTTACCTCACTTGTGTTGGTTGAGTATTTTAGAGTTGTCTGTCGGATTGTCTTGTTTCAACTATGTACGGATGTTCGTTCCCTGCTGATTGAACGAACGACTGACCGAATTTCCGATTGCTTTTCGTCGGTAACTCCGTTTTTGTATTTTCAGACGTTTTTGGGTATAACAAGACATCCTTTCTGCTTGTGTTCTGTTGGGTTTACGTTCTCATTAAAGCTTCAGGTTGAACCTAGTGGCAAGTCAGTTGGTGTTTGGGATACTTACCTATTCTTCCGATGTTTTGAGCTGTTTTCTAGTCTAAGTTATTTCCTTGGCCACGTCGATATCCTCTCTGCTGCTTAACTTAATGTTTGGACTGTTTTCTCGTTGCTTCTCTGGGTTGTTTTGCTAATTTAGCTAAATCACGTCAGTTTTCTTCAATTCTGAATATATCCACTTACTTCTTAGGCAATATCTGTCGACCAGTATTGATCCTTTTCAGATCGACCAAATAATTTTAAGTATATGTGAACCGTTTAGCTCGGCTGATCATTTGAATCTATGAACGTTCTCATAGAACTACACCGTCGCTTGTTGAACGCCTGTTCGACATTGATCATCGCTCACTGTAATCAAACAGGCCAAGTCCGTGTAGGTTCCGTTGATAGCCACTCAACAATCGGAACTCTACACTGAATGGCTATTCGCTATTCTACTACGTAGCCGAAACATTTGCACATCGCTGTTTCGTTCAGCGTTTTGGGTGAACTTTTTGTTGTTAACACAGCATGGACTGTTCTATACTCTAGTCTCATTGTACCTCTCGTGTCTCATGTGTTCTTCAGGATGGCGAGATCGAACGTTTGCAAAAGACAAATGAAGCGGATTTACAATTTCAGAGTGCCAAAAACGAGTTTACTATGCGATTCCAGGCCGAACAGACTGAGATCGAGGTGCATCGGTTTATTTCAATGGTTGACGCTGTAGGTCCAGAGACGTTGGCAGCGATTGTCAGCGCGGGTGGCGAACAGGCCAGTCAGTTGCTGAGCTGCATCGGTTTAGAAAGCTCGTTGGTCACAAACGGTAGAAACCCTGTCAATCTGCTGGCCACGGCACATGGTCTGGTCGGACAGATGAGCAAGAAAACTGTGGAACAGGCACCATAGAGGTTGGCCCCATCCGGAACGTCCGCGACACTACTACTGCGCGTTTTATGATTCACCCACCGTGGTTTTCATTACTGTCAACGTGGATTCGATTAGTTTTATTGAAAAGTTTAACCATTTGCTTACAGGCTGTGAAATAACCTCTTTCTCTTACTTTCTTCTTCACTTCTAGCAAAAATCTGAGTTACGGTTTTCATGAAAGTGTGTTGCATTGTGTTATTCCATTGTCTTCTATTTCAGTTCCTATTGGGGAAATGAAGTTGTGGGGTTTGAATCATTCTGGCAGTGTGGCTTTTGCGTTTTGCTCTCTGAGAGTAAATATTAACCGGTGGATGTCAGTGAAGCGTGCAATCCTGATAACTGCGGAAGCTATTGGAATTTGCCTGTGTATCACTTCCCCGCTAGGCCGCAAGTGTTTTCGCCTAGATTGGAACCACTATGTCAGTGGAACATGATCCATTGTTCAAGTGATGTTTCAATAGTCACTCAAATGATTTGTTAGACCTCAGTAAGCCACCCTTTCTCTGTTTACGCCACTCATAGCTGCTCCGTGCGCTTGGGGAATTCAGTGAGCCTAGTGTTGCACTTCTTCCTGGCGCTAGGTTGACCGATATGGAATTTGCAAATGGCACTGTCTTACTCAGCCCCTCTGCCGAAGGAATGCAGCCCATGCTCAGCTGAGTGACCGGGTTGGTTTGTGTGGAATGCGCTTAGCACCCTTAAAGTGCAAAATGCTGCTTCAAGACAGGCATTCTCACTCCCACATTGTTTATCACAGGCGATCCAGTAGAGACTGTAGACAGTTTCACATACTTTGTATTGGATCGTCCCTTAATACGAACTCAATCGTTTGTCCCTAGAACCGAGAAGAAGAATAGGTGCGGCAACAACGTTTATTGGGAGGATGAGACGAGTCAGAATTAAGCCACAGGTTCTAAATTTATGGGACGAAGTAAGTACCATACATGGCCGACAAGATGCATAGCAAATTAATCGAGACGATCATATCTGGCAGTCAAAGCGTTAGAACAAATCACGTTATAGGGGGCACCAGAGAATGAACGCGAGGAAACAGTTCGGATAACGTACAGGCGTTCGATCGTGCAGCTGCAATCTGATTAACTTAGTGAGATTGCTTAACCGAGTGAGTTAAAACATATCAGTTCACTCGAAACAGGATCGATCAATCGATATGACATGATTTGCCTTTGCTGCTTCGTTAGTAGATGCGTCTCCTAACACTTTGGTAGCACTATCTCGTCAACCTGTAATATTGCTGACGGGTTGTCAGCGCAAATAGCAAAGGTACGAGTAGTTGCCTTTGCTAACCTGAGTCGCCTGTGACTTCGAAAAGTCGTCCAGTTGTCTCTAAAAAGAAGGGTGTGTGATACTTGTGTATGTTCTGTTTTGCTCTATGGTTCGGAAACGTGGGCTGTTCGCAGTGAGGATATAAGCAGAAGTTGTGTTTGGCCACCGTTGTTTTTGCCACCTCGCCCACATTAGGTGGACTGATAGTGTGAGCAACATGGCTGTTCGCCGGCCTGTATTCCGGTAGGTTCGGGATGCGCGATCAATTGGTCATCTAATCACGTTGCACAGTCTGCGATGGGTGCGTCACGTACTCCGCATGCCAGCTGTTTTTTTACCGTACTGGATATGTGCGGAGACCACCGAAAGTTGGGTAAAACCTCACCCTTAACTGTTGGTATTTTGAACCGAGATGGGACTTGTATTGTGCGCAACCTATTAGCCGCTTTTCTTCTAGTGATATTCTATAGTTTTCCACTGCTCAGTAAGAAGACTGCGTTTGTGCAGAAATCTAGCTAAATGAGGAATGATGGAAAATAAGTAAGATCAGGTTCGTGCCAACGTGGAAAATGTGGAAGTAAATTCAGAACGATCTGAACAAGGGTGATGGAAAGTATCAGGTAAGATTTTTGCCGGAAAATGTCCGCACAATTTGAAATGTTTAGAAACAATAAAATCAACAAATTTTTTTGGGGGAGTTACATTGCGATTAAATAAATGTTTCAGAAATCTAGCAAAATGTGCAGTCGTGTAACGATAAACCCGGAGAAAGAACAGGTGAACAACGCGTTCTGTGGAGGGGTACATAAGCTTTAATAAATCAACTAGCCAAGTGGTATGGACTGGGTGGATAGTTTAAGCGCCGAACATATAACGAGAGCCTTTGGACTGGCTGAAATATCACACAGCTCAAAGTAATCTTCAGGTAGTTAGCAGGAGGTCGAGGAGGAGGTTCATTATTTACTTTGAGAACGCATTGGAAACTTCTTCACACTGACTCCTCCTCATAATCGAAAATAAACCGTCAATATTCGTGTGCTCACCAGTGGTGTTGGTAGATTGCATCGTGGACCGTTCGAGGACTCGCTTGGTTGGTCAATCTCCTTGGACATTTGGTGGGTTCCATATGACCGTGAGTTGGATGGGTAGTTGAGTCTAAATGTGGTAAGGCACTTTCCGCACCTGTCTCTGTCACCGGTTCCAATTCAGACGAAGTCCAGCTGTTCCACAGTTGGATCTACATTCGGGTGTGTTAAGGACCAAACTGTGATGTTTTGACCGAGTTGATAGTCCAGGCAAATTTTGCGGTTGGGTGGGAGAGTAAAATCCAGTTTTGTATTTGCTGTCCAACACTTCATCATTTGAATGCCTGATTACAAAAGTGCGACCGTGAACTGGCGTGGATAAGGTGAAAACCGTAGTGAAGAACGGGAGCGGATTACACCCTGTAAAATATCAGAGCAAGTAATGAGCGGTGATGGGATTTGACAACTAAATTGGATCAATTAACTTTGTTTCGTGAGATAATCATGTAAAAATAGACCGTTGTGGTTTGAACGACGGATTCTGTAGTCATCTTAGTTATCCACCTTGTCGAAGGTTCTAAACGCATCACTTGATTCTAAGAAACATGCGAACAGCTCTAGATTTCCTATCTAACGATGATAAGATAGAAAGAACTAGCCAAATGAGAACAACGTTGGTTGAGTGTGAGCGATAACAGTTGAACGGACTAGAATCCATTATGTTCGTTTGAGTTTCCTTTTGAGTGAGAATTAGTTTTTCGTGAACTGTCGATGCTGCGGACGTGCTTGATGTCAGGCGAAAGTTGAACATTTACATTTTAGAAATTGGTGTGAGGCGTGCTGTCTTCTAACATTCAGAAATTTTTCTTTGCTCGACACTGAATGAATAGCTCAGTTTCAGTTTGGCATAGAACCTCATCACTTTCCTTATGGACAATCGATGATGAGTCGTTAGGTTCGCTTGGCTTGCTGGCCTTCAGTCGGATAAGTTAGGCAAAAACAGGCGAGCTCGCAATGAAAGCTGGTGGATAAGCGGAAGAGAACTGTATGGGAGCTGAGAAGGGATTGTTCATTATTCTGTTGACGTTACAGTTGAGCTCTTCGTTGTCCACAACTGGTTTCTTGACGTTTGTTGTGGAAACTTTTGCCATCCGGTAATGTGATTGTATACACCAGATACAGTAGATTTAACTTATATGATAGACTGAACTGGATTTCGCTGATGAAGTCTTCTGACTTATCAGAGGCTTTTTCTTCCCACGATTGTCCTTGGGACATGTGGAGGAGAATGTGTTAGCACGAACACCAGATCAAGGCAGAAAGTCTAGCAGCTAGTCAACTGATCAAAATAGATGAACGAGTCGTGTTGAACAAACAAGCCCAAACCAGATGAGGATGTCGTTTCCCCAAGCCTGCTGTAGCTGTCGACGTCTTATTCTGAATTCTACGAAACGAATGAAGACCTTGTGCCGTGGCTTACTGTAAGTTATGAGAGGTAGTTGTCAGAGTTACATTTATGGGCTGCAAACAACTGCGTGTTGTTACAGAAGGTTAATTCGAGATTTGCGTCTAGAAGTATGGGACAGCTTTGAGTTTTATGCCGGTCGAGATTTGCAACAAACTTAGCATCAGGCCGTTTGGCTTCACTGCATAATATTGTGTCATGTACACCCAAGAGTGACTAACAGGTAGATAGGTAACGTTTACGGAAGACGGCAGGACTTTCGCTCAGCTTTTGTGGCTGCTAATATCGGTTGATCAGTGAATCATTTATGCGTTCGCCAGCGCGTCATCCCAGTGAACGTGAAGTCCATGGAAATTTGACTGACAAACATTCTAAGTGGTTCAGTCACTGGTTGGAATCAAAGCAATCTTTCAAACTTTTACGCCGTTGGACACACCGAACTGTTTAATTGCATTGACTTATAGACGTTGGGTAATCCAAGTCGAGCACTTGCACCCAAGTACAAGTGCTTTTCGAAATCCACTAATACATTTTCCATTGTATTTCTACCGTTTCATCTGAAATTTGAATCTGCTCACAAACCATTCACATTATTAACGTGAAATTATTATAATTGAAAAAGTTGAGAATCGCATTCTGAACTTTAATCAACCCACTCTACGTGTGTTGTACACAATTAATCTGCTCGGATATTATCGGGTTCTCGACCGGTTTTTGAATCTCAACATTTCAACTTATGAGTACATGGCAGTCAGGCTGTGTGTTGTGAATATGATTGACGCCGCCTGGGATTGGATCGATCTACTGACCGTCCAAACTACTGGGTTTTTGAGAGCGAACTATTGTGTGATCTTTTGGTGGAATGGCTTAGGGAAAATGATATCTAACGCTTGTCGATGAGTCAAAAGACACTCATTCAGCCAGAGATGCAGTGGTGAGATATTATCGACTTTTTTCTATCTGAGTATCAGAATATGGGTTCGGCGGGTTTGAAATAAATCTTGCGGGTGGAACGCCATGAAAGTTCTTTGTATTGGTAAACGTCGAACAATTATAAGCCCAAAGTATGGGCTAACTGTCCAGATTGTTAGTCCTATACTGAAGGTGATTAACGATAAACTCAAAGATAATGCGACTGTCCACTTAGAAACGGAACAAATGCAGCCGTCGGATTCGATTCAAACTATCTTCTTCATTCTATTGTCGAAAACTTGGCACTGTGCTATATTGTCCTGTTTATACTATTTCGTAAAAGAACCGTCGGTCGTACGATAAGTATTTATATCAGTTGTTCGCAAACGTCCGCTCAACTATTGATTCCAGCACACTCAAATAAGCATATGTTGAAATGCTGTTCAGTACACTTGAATTCGTCGCGGTAACAATTATAAACCTCTGATTTTGGATATAGAATACAATCACACAGGCCCAATTTTATGTGTTTTCGCCAAGTCCGAGAATTTATTTGATCGATTACCCCATCCTCTGCCAACTGCTACTGGTAACCTAAGCTTGCTTAGAATCAAACCCACTGATATACTTTATGTGTTTATTATGGCGCTGATCAACAGCCGGTGTGCTACCACGAAACACCCGAAATCGTTAAGAGAGCTCACGTCAAAAATGGGAGTAGATGTCAAGGCTGTGAGGCCGTCACCTTAAACAGTGATGTGTATGTGCAGATGTTGGTGTTAGCTGACCAAACAGTTTCAGTAAATAGGCACATTTGATAACGTGATTGAAGTAAAAGGCCACATAGGAAGACGTTTTCGAATTATCTCGCAGCTTCGTACAACTGATGAAATAACCTTCAGAATTATCATACCATGTAGATCTTTGACACCTTACATCATACGGCCTCTCAAAGCCACACAAGACTGAATTTCCACTCAGGCCAATTAAAACGATAGAAAAACTCATAATGTGCTAGAATGACACCTCATTGAAACAAGCGCATCAGACATATTCTATTAGACGTTCCTTTAAACTGGTCGTTGATTTAGATAGCGACGTCCTGTTATCGTTGAAAAAGGGGTTATATGATTTTTGTATGTCTTCTATTTTGCCTTGTGGTTCGGAAACAACCTTTTCACAAGGAAGATGCCAACAGACCTGTGTTTGATCATCGTTGTCTCCTTCAATCAATCTACGTCAAGTGGAATGATCATGTGCGCAATGACTGCCTGCCGACGACTATTTCGGAAAGCTCGGGATGTTGTCAATTCGTCAACTAGTCAAGTTGCTCAGCCTGTGATGACTAGGTGACGTATACCGCATGCCAGCTGAGTGTTTACCGCACCGGGTATCTTATACGGAAACCAAAAAGAGTTGCAAGGTTGTCAAACAACAACAATGTGATCACCAAGTATATAGACATTGACTGTTTCGTTGGGTCAAGTGGGTAGGTATTGCTTGATCTGTTCGGGATCTCCCTGATCACTTAAATCACTGGTTAGAAATGTTGTCCAATATAACAGTGTGCTGCAGTAAATAGTGTGTTCGCACCCATACCATTTCTGTTTATTCGGTTTATCTTATACCACCAATCTTTATTGGTATTCATAAATTTATTCTCAGTTGTTCCGCATCACTATTGAGAGGAGCAGTGGTTCGAACAAAAGTACCTTCTGGTTCTATGCTTCGCCACCATGAACTAATAGATAACTAAGATCTGCTACTGATTCTCTCTGCCAATGCATCATTATTGAATATCCGCTGATTCGTACGTCATCTTACTCAGTGATGACTAACGCCCTACTTAGTTTGGCTATACTCATTTTACTAGTTGTAAACTAGTCAAAAGAGTCGTTTTCTCGTAAGACCATAGCAACAGCGCCTACTTAATGGTCCAACGTATTTTCAAAACATATTTTAACTACCCTGTTGACAAAAGAACGAACGAGCTTTTTTGTTATGTTTTAGGTTCTGTTGTACAATGTTCGGCTTGTGTTGTACTTAACGACTCGAATTGGTGAATACCCCATTAAAAGTTGTCTTAATACTAATATCTTACTTTCACTAACACACCAGTTGTTTGTTCTTAGAGCATAGACCACTGAATGTTGAATGTTTGAGTTCGGTTATGGTTGTTTTCCATATTTTTGTCTCCTTCTGTCCTTTCTCTTCTTCTTAGTCAATACTTGCTCCTCTATTCATGGATTTATGACATGTAGGCGACAGAGAGCATGTCTGCTTTTTTGATGTCTTTGATAACGATAATACTGCCAATAATGACAATGATGATATTGATGATTTACTGCACTACAGGAAACAGCGTCGTGTAAAGCTGCATTTGGGTGCATTTTGGGGGTATACATTTACGAACCAACATGAATTTGCTCATATAAATGTCCGAAAAAATCCTGCAGCCCTCATGAATTAAAGTCGCATCACGTATCATCCGTACTCATACCGCCATTGTCAGTTCTGTGGCGCCATCATATGTGGATTTCCGAATAATTCATTCATGTGGTGATTCCATTTATGTAATCAGCCCATACTACTTTGGATTGGTGCACGTGATCAGAAATATTAAGCTTCTGGTTATATGTACCAGAATTACTTCTATGTAACTAAAGGTTCAAGATTTTTTTTATGAAACCGTCAGTTTTATGTTGATATATGTTGTAATTCTTACGAATCAACAACCTGACTGCTCCGCTGTTGAGAGGCAAGCGTATAAACTGCTGGTTAGTTTATTACGTGTATTCACAAGTGTAAAATATGCGTGGTCGTTTTTCCTACTAAAAATGCAACACTTGCGCTGTATCGATCTGCTGTCAGTGACGTCTGGTGCTGGTGTACGTAGGTATAAGCCACAAAGAAATAGCTCCATCGTGTGATTGGTCAGGCGTTTTCCTAGTACGGTAAGGATGTTGCTCAACTAATAGGTATAGTCCGATGGTTTTACAAAAACTATATTGACATCATGCTGTTTATTGACGTTTAGGCTAACAGGAAATGAAGCTGTAGCCGTGTGACGATAGTCAGTCAGTTAGAGTACGTGCAAACGACAGCATGCAAGTTTAACTTTACAGCAAGTTTGAAAAATGGTGCTGTTTCTGTTTATCGATCTTCTGATGAAGAGAATCAACCACATTGATTGTGGCGGATAATCAGGCAGGAGGTGTGAGTACTCCAACACTCGGCGGAATACCTCAACGCGTGGGAGGCACGTCCAAAATCCCCCAACGATCGGATGGCGGACAATAGGGGCGACCGGATGAGTCATCGCTCGACCGGATCAGATTAACGGTCGAGACATGACAGTCAAAATAGGATGGACGACCAGATCGGAGGTGCAATTATCCCAACTCTTAGAGGAATATCGCGACGCGGTCGCGGAATACTGCCAAATCCCACAGTGGATAGAGGGCCGACAACAAGAGCGACCGGACGAGCCATCGCTCAACGATATCGGACCAACGGACAAAGAATGGCAGGCGGAACCTCCCCCCACTCGATAGAAAGGGCCGATCACACATAAACCAGGCAGAAGTGCACATGACGTGCGAGCGGGAAGCGGGGGTGTTGTAGACTGGATGTGTGGTTCAAAAGCGCGAGCGCGTGTGTGGCATGGTAACTAGCCAGTAGGACAATAAAGATTGTACTTTATTGGACTCCTTTTCACTAAATGATGACTCCTACTGCGTATCAAGTTGCATTATTTTAAGGATTTGCAAACAACACAATCACAGAACGCGTGGGTTTGTCGTCAAACTTTCGGGTTTCTAATTTTAGCTTTACTCAGAGCATCAAGTTTACACAATCGATTGAAGTGCAAACAATCGCATTTCGTTTGATTTGCAGATCAATAGACGGACATGCTCTGCCTAATCATTTTGTGATAAGTGACAAAGTGAGAGGTGCGGGTATTCCAACACTCGGTAGAATACCTCAAGGTGGCTGTAAAGCGGCTGCGAGCGGACTTCAGAAAATACGAACGACCGGACGAGCCATCATTCAACGAAATCGGACCAACGGACGAGGACTGGCAGGTGAAAAACCCCTAACAGAAGGCATCAGTCACACAAAAACCAGGCAGAACTGCCACCACGTGTGAATGGAAATCGTCGGTATATTGTGGACTGGAATTCTGGCTTATAAATGCGAGTGCGTGCATGATGTTGGAACGTGTTGCGCTGGGTAATAAAGACTGTGCTTTATTGAACGACGTTCTACCATCTGAATGTTGTTGGCTCCATCTGCATAGCTGCTGACAATCAAACGCCGGATGCCAACGCAGAGAAGAAGAATAGTATATCTCAATGCGAAAATTGCGACCAGCTGTGAGTGAGCGTTGACTTGAAATTGTCCCGATTCCTAATACTTATCAAGGGCCCAAAATATTACAGAGTAGGTTTAAACGAATCGGAGATTTTGACTTTCTTCAGAAGTCTGGTGGCCGGATGATCGGTTGGAGTTAACAGTAACTGATAGTAACTGATCACTACTCAGACGGGAAAGTGGTTGAGCGTTTATGTATTGTAATTTGGTCCTGTTTAGTTTGTAGTTTATGGCTCAAAGATCAACACGGTTGCCTCATGATGGCGTGATTTGAGTCTTATTCTCGTCAGCGGCAAGGACATGCACTTCTAACGATCTCTAACAAGAGCACAACTCGATTATAGTGCTAATTTTTAAGAGAGATTCGATGGATTGTCCACCCGAATGCGAACCCTGTGTTCAAATAGGGGTGGCGCTCCACTTGAAATTAACCACAACCCTGATTACTCACCAATTACCTAATGAAAATGGTGTGTCAACCAGTTTCACTTGACTGCAGTGTTCGTGAAAAACAGACACAAAGGGCGTCATCCGAATCCAGACTCATACTCAGTTAATCCTTACGGGCGGATTATTTTGGAGAACGGCCACGGTGATCAAAGCTGAAGATCAGGTCAACGTGGACTGTCTGTAATGAAGTACAGCCTAACAATTGCTACTGGTAACCAAAGAAGGATTTTTGGTTAACGACTGGCGCGTAGGATTGGACTCGGCATGGTCGGAGAAACGACAATAAATAGACCAATGCGTGAGTCACGTACGGTGTAAAATAATGTCCGGGCTGATAAAAGCACTGACAATACTATCCAGATGTGCTCGGTATGTCAGCAAAGTTGAAGGAGTAGGATTGCTTTGATGCGTTGCTGGGCTGTGTTGTAGCTCGGGTCCATTGACCTGGTGAAGCTGAAGCGGTTGCCTTCCGAGGTGCGACTTCGGAAGTTTGTTAGTTACGCACCTACGAGTTGTCATGTATGTCTGGACACCACAATCCTGTATGAAAACGCGTAGCAGGATCATTCAGTGAACGTTCACCCACCATTGCGTGTGTGAGTGTGTGGTATTGCTACCTGACTTTCTGCTACCTTGGCGTCGTCATCAGGCTTGTGTGTTTTGAGCCGGCGGGCTGTGATGACTACGACTTCGGTCGTTGCAAGTTCAACCATGTCAGATTGGCCGAAGGGGACCAGCCAGACAATAGCCAGATGCGTTCATTGCGTATAGTACCACTGTGTTGTGTTCTGGTTCGGTTTGATATATTTTTTTAAAGTTGTTTTTTTTTGCCTGAATAAGGCAATGAGAAGGCGTAAATCATGTGATGTTCTATGGAGTAATATTTCGTACATTCTGATCACACATGGACATGTAACTAATTTTAAGCAGTAAGATAAGGTTCAGTAAGGGAGCAGACAGACAGACACGGAAGTGAAGATTAAACAAATGGGAATGCTGACTACCAAGGCAGCCGCAGCGCAAACACAAACTGTGTTCAGAAACCGTTTGTGTTGACGCTGCGGCTGCCTTGATAGTCAGCATTCCCACTGGAAAGAAAGAGTTCTAGATTTTTGTCGTGTTCGAC
>LUCH01001432.1:54892-71823 GCA_013368495.1 Paragonimus heterotremus
GTGGATCAAAACATCGTCAGCTATACACATGACACCAGGTAGGTTCTCGATTGCTTGGATTAGTCGTTTCTGGAATATTTCGCTGGAGACCTTCAATCCGAACGGTAGACGAAACCAACGGAAACGACCAAAAGGTGTCCCGAATGTCGTTAACAAACTGGAGTGTTCGTCCAGTTTTACATGTCAGAAAGCAGAGGTTAAATCCACCTTGGTGAAAAAGCTTGCGCCAGTTAGCTGAGGAAGAACGTCTTCCAATAAGGGGAGTCGAAAATACTCTTAATGCTGCGTTTAATGGTTTCGGGTCGATGCAAATTCTCAATTCGCCGAACTTCTTGCTGGCTAAAGCGACCTGACTAACCCAATCGGTTGGCTCGTCTACTTGTTGTATTACTCCTAGATCTGTCAGCCGTGTTGGTTCCTTTTCAAATGTCTCATTTACAGTAAATGACAAACGATGAGTAGGTAGCACGACTGGTTTCGCATGTGAATCGATGCTCAGTTTACAGATCCCTGAGAGTGTTCCCAAAGTACCATCAAAAACACATGTTGGTCAATGGCGAGATTACGTTATGTACACAGTTAAATGTTACCAATTCCAGCGCCTCGATTGCTTCAACTTCGAGGAGGGGTGGAAAGTTTTTTTTGATCGCAAACAACACTTGTTCGATACATTTGTCATTAGTTGGGTTGCGTAGGATTGCTGTAAACTTTGCCGTGGGCCTCACCGTTGTTCTATTCCACGTTCGAAGCACGAAGTTCGTATTCGTCAGTGGCTCGTTTGGGACGCAGGATCGAGGGACGAGACTGACACCTGCACCTGAGTCCACCTGGAGATTTATTGTTATTCCATTCAACTAAATTTCGGCAGGTGGTATACCCTGGTGGGGTTCGTTCACTCCAACCGCACACACTGAGTACTTTCTAGGCTGGGTTGCCTTTGCCACACCTGGACCACTCTTGCAGCAAGCAGAGAAGTGATTGGCTTTGCCGCACTTTGTGAAGGTTTTTCGCCATGCTGGGCGCTGTTCTTTCTTGAAACCATGAGTTTTTCCGCAGAAATTGCAGCCTGCTAGAAAGTTTCTTGGTTCTTTTTCAAGTTGCCGTTTCTCATTCCAATAATTAACCTATCTTTGATCAGTTTGTCATGCATGCAGTTACAGAAACCGCAGGTTGTGGTCGTGGACCTCAGAGCTTGAAAAAATTGATCTACGGATTCTCATGGTTCTTGGACGCGGCAATTAAATTTATATCTCTCAAAAGTGTCGTTCGTAAATCCCAAACAATAACATTCTAATTTGTTCACCACATTTTCCCAGTCTTCTGGGTCTTCGTCTGCCTCATACGGAAATGTGCTAATGCAGCGGATGGCCTGCTCTCCGACGGCATGTCGAAACGTCGCCATTTGAAACTCCTTCTCGGCCGACGATAGTCGAGCTAGCGTGCGGAAATCTTGAAATTGCAACTTCCACATTTTCCATCTTTCTGGAAGTCCTTCACCCTCATTCATGTTCAGCTGGGTCGATGGTCGGAGATTCAGTCTCACCACTGAGCTCACACCCATCCAATCTGGGTTCTCCAATCTCCGTCACCATGTAGAACAAGTTAGTCTCAGAGCAAGATGTGTATTTACTACACCCCACACAACGTCTCATCTAGTCTGTTATGGACACTGTATATATAGGTCAATGTCAAACAACCTGATTAACCAATACAGATATGGTGTACACGATTGGTTGCACTCCACCACAATTATCTTCTAATTTTATTCCACACAGTCGTTTTATTACCAACCCACTCAAACTGAAATGATCTTTGGATTTGACTCTTTCTTCTAAACCGTCCCACTCGGATGCGCATATACAAAAGGATTATCAGCTTCCTCTAATCTGTATATTTCCTTTAAGGTCTGTGAACCTTATCGCAGCGGCATTCTTGCCAGTGAATTGTCGCACACAGTCGAACTAAGTTTTATTTATAACACTAGAGTATGGACTTAGGGGTCTGTATTTTCCTTGGGCTTAAAGCCAATAATCACTTGTCATGGGTGTATAATATCATGTTTAGACCAAACAGTAAAAGCTAAGAATGTTCGGTATCAAGTGAACTTGTAGATCCTACTCCTGTTAATTTTGACACTTGTCGACAACCTGACGTTTACAATGAAACAAGGCTACTAGTTGACTCCGTCTGCTGACATGCATAATTTAATGTAAAGCGATTTCCTAATACAGCAGTGGGAGGGGCTAATACTCACGATGTGTAGCCTGATGAACTTATCTGCGTACCATCAGAATAAAGAATTATAAGACGGGGAACATAAGTCAGATGTGACGTCGAACATATGATGGAGACTTACGGGTGTACTATACGTTACTCAGTCAGTATCATTATCATGAAGTTGCGAAGCTAACAAACAAATGTTTCTGTACACATAGAGGTAGACACCAACTTCTCTTGGCGATCGCCCAAGCACATTTGCAACAGCAGGGGTGTATCCTTTACACAAACAACTATGCAAGCCTGTGTGAGATCCATCTGATGATGGCCCTCCAGGTGTTGATGAACAGTCACTGATGTAATCGTTTTGTGTGGTGGTTGCTGTGTGCACATATAAGTACCGGCTTGTTGATGATGATGTACTTGGATCGCATGGCTCCTCATCCAAGCACCGGTGTGTTCAGAGATCCGAAACTGCAGTTGTTAATCCGTCATGCAAATGTGGTCGGTCTGGCTATTACAAGGAAAGCAATGAATCACTTAGAAACTGACGAAAGAAAGCAGCTGGAGTTTTCGAGGTTGAGTTGTAATCTTATTGAAGATGTAATTCAACAAGACAGCTGCTCTATAGTGCACCGGCTTTTCGTTGGTGTTGTTACGATGCGCGGATGTTATCTTCTTTTAAAGCAATTTTAAAAAGAACTTCAGCCTTGGCGCAACCATCCATATTTGGTCAGGTTGTTTTCCATTGGAAAACTGTGGTAATCTTTGTACTTCCTGTCTCCCTAGGCGTCTTACAAATATATCACTGCTGACGGAGTTGCCCAATTTGTCCAATTGAAATATGGGTAACTATTCGATGCTTCGATATGTTTATGTAAACATCTCAGAAACAGAATAAGTTCACAGAAAGGCTGACCACATAATTAGATCAACATCCACCCAATCAATCGGCCCATTGATGACCTGCGTAATGTTACCAAGGGCTTCCAATTTCAGTCACAATCAGGAATATTGTTAGAATCATAACATGTAATACTTGACAGTGAATTCACTACGGATTGTATGGCTTAGGAAAACAGTGACAGGGTGAGATCACCAGTGCACATGCATGGTGCTGTTGAACCTCAGACGCATGCTAATTCAAGATCTCTACCGATACCGGCAGAGAGAAGTTTTGTGGGAACGGTCACGTGTATCACACAAACGGTCAGCACTCGTTCATCACCCATACATACACGGTACATGTGCTGGCGAGTCAAGTAATAGGAATTAAAATATTTTGCGTCTTATGCTGACGGAGTCAATGTAGAGGTCGAAGAGTTCAACTTGAAGGAACTTATAATGGATCAGTTGAAGTGTGGAGATTGGTAGTTTGTGAAAAATTTTCCGTATGTAAGCCGAACTTATAATCTGTGTGGTCGAGGAGGACAAAAAGAATCATGTTCTTATGGTGCTGAATAGACAGGCCCTCAATCAAATGGACCTTACCCACAAAATTTGGTACGTCATACAAAAACATCAGATCCATCCAGTGTTGTCCCCGCTACCATAGTCACCGCAGATTTATCTTTTGAACGTGGATATATACCCATTATTTTCAGTTCTGTTTAATTTCTATAGCAGTTTGATTTTACCTCATACATTAGCATTATCGTACTTTGCTTGTGGGAAGCCTTAGGATGTCCAAAACCTCAACCCACTGGTATCCTAACTTATAATGCTTTTGGTGGTTAGACGGTGAATGCGGGAGCGATAAACTGTGTGTGTGTTCAGCTTTCGCGACCACAGATTTTCAGCACGGGTTTTTCTTCATAAGGGATCGTTCACACAGTCTAGTTGACATTCTGTTAACTGAAGAATTGAAACTTCAGGATAGTTCTTTTGTTAAATTTTGCATTCCGGCTACGAAAGGCATCAACATTTATTCATCGTCCGAAGTGGGAGAAAAATGAGGTGACTTCGAACATTCTTTGGTTGCATTTCAACATATCTCCCAGCTACAAGAAGAACAAGCCACAGTTTTTTCGACAGTATGGGATTATGTTCTGCATATAAGCCAAAGTTTTATCCCAATCAGGGAGCAGAAGCCGTTTTTTGTCCAAAGGACCAGTACTGTATGTTGCCGTTGATCAGGTTAGTAGAGAAGTGGGTCATCAAAAAATAGGCAGATGTTAGTAACCCCAATAAATATTCACAGCGGGTAGTAACAACAGTCGATATGATAAAGTCGAACGAAACGACCCAAAGCTATGTGTAGTTTTCCACGTGTTTCAGTGATTTACCAGCAATGTACCAGTATCTACTTTCGGTGCCCGATGACCTCTTCACAAAATCCAATGATGGACGCTGACATAAGCTTCGAGAACCCTCACGGGTACAGAGATAAGTCGCTTATGAAGTAACAGTCATAAATCAACAATGAATCTGGCATATAAACCAGCTCCGCAGAAGATGTGAACAATCTGAACGCGAGCAGATCAACCCATGTGATCTCTCATACTGACTGTTAGACGATGTTCCAGAAAGCGCTCCACAGACAACCTATACAACCGGAGATACTAGACACATTTGCCCCATGCTGAAGTCAGCGACCGTATAGAAGTCCTCGTCTCACACAACCGTCTCAAATAAATCTCCAGAAGAAATCCCATTATGTTTAAAATATCAAGGGTGAAGATTCTGGAGGCCATAACAGTTATCATATCAGTCGAGTTTAGAGGGACGTGTGCTGTACTCGCTTTGATTTGCCTTGCGATCAAGTGCATGAAACACTCGACGTTTTCATTTGGATATTTACAGGTTTGAAGCTCAGGCGGTCCTCGCTCTTCCTGTCTCTCTAGTTGGACTATAGACACATCACTGAACTACCCCGGTCACTCCAGCCTCTGAAGTTGAAGATACATCCAAATCTCTCAGTGGCTTAACGGAGGTTATGTTTGTTTGATTTGATGTGTTGTGCAAATTTTCTCTATAGAGTCCGAAGGGAAGTCAGGCTTGAATAATATGGTAGGGTTTATACATGGATAGAAGTGGTGGTTCATATCGTTGTTGTACTACGGTTATTTGTTGTCTTAAAAACAACCTGTGATGCAAGCAAATACGTTAGTGTTCACAACTGTGTCACCACATAGGCCAGCTATCTCGCGCTTTTTTGGTCAACTTGAACTCTTTGATTACTGGTATGATGTTTGCCTAAAACCCTGACCTAGATGGTGACTTCAATCAATTAAAGTGAACCGTCTAATTGGGTCAGAACCTGTTCTTAATATACAACAACCGGTATTCTACTTTAGTTCAGCGACTGCATATTGTCCTATCTCTTTGTCATCTCTTGGCGGACATCCTTACTGGCGCTCTTGAGGACTTTGCTTGAAACTTAATTCCATGTTGAACAGGTAAGTCGTCAGTGCAGTCAACATAATATACCATAAGCTGTCCCTTTGTCGCTTGGAGACCTTCTTGCCAGTACGCGACTTTCAGCTATCCGTGGGATCATTTACCCACAGCCTTAGTCGACATTAAATCCTGTACAATCAATGCAATAATCATTCTCTATAGTAATCGGCTGTCACGTAATCGTAGTTGAAGTTGGTCAACTGTACGCTAGTAAACACTAGGAAAACACCAGCTCCCGGTCACGTGCGCTCTATCAGTTCAGAAGCTAATTCATAACGTCGTTCAGGCTGTTGACATTACCATCCACCACTATGCGGTACGGTCGCTTGTGGGTTTCCACACTTCATATCAGATGGCATACCTCCTGTGACAAAACACTTTCAAAGTTTCAAATAACGAATCCCCTAATGAATTTGAAAAGGCGAGCAGAGGGCTGTAAGATCTCTTGTACAAGAGTACTTCTTTCGCCTCTCATTTGTTACTACGACGGAAATGGTACAAGCTAATTTCAGTGGGCGGGCAAAGTAACAAGAGAGTTGAATACAGTACGTCTGTTATTGACGAATCAGTGACGTTCTAGATACAATGGTATGGTAACGTCGTTGTTGATAATGTTGGTACTGTTGTGGAAGTCTCAAGAAATACGGGCCAGAGTTTAAATGATGAAAGTTTGTGGTCCACCGGCTGGATTGACACGGCTATAGCCAATCAAGAGTCTCATGACAACCTTGGTGCTATTGGTCCGATAACCGTCAATCAGGTGAGCTCACTCCGACTGAAGCACCAAATCACATTCTCTAACGAACTGCTTTGCCACCTATAAGATTGAATGTAACCTGTAATACACTGGAGTTCTAACTATATCCACAGATCCCAATTTTCTCTATCTGCTGTTTCGAGACTAGTATTAAGCACAAGTTGGTGCATTATTTTGTGCTAATCCCATGAGTTCTATTAATATAGGCTATCTGACTGCGAGGTCCTATATCTCGCCGCCTTGTGAAATGATTTACCACAACCGATGTGTAGTGAATCCCATTTGAAATTTCTGACCATGGGTCTATGATATCGACCCCTATGAGTCCGTTGGGAAGCCAACCGGGAATGGCTTTAGTGTAGCGCACGTTTTGCACGCAGTGCACAAATGATTGCAGACTGCCATTGACTGGGCCATTAGGACCTTCAATCAGTTGTTATCTTCATTTTCATTGGTGTAATTCCCGAGTTTGCGGTGGAACCTACGGAGAACCTGAAGTATGCTTGTCAACAGTGCAATCAACCGCATAGTACGCTGAGGCCCGTACTGGAAATACAACATTTCACAAACCACTGGGAAATAAAGTCGTATACGCCACATAAACTAAGTTCTCCGGCTACAGTTGGCTGTGTGTAAACCGGTTGGCCAATCACCAGTCTCTGGTAGTCGTAGACACACAAGTAGAAAATTGGTGTTCACAGAGTAACGTCGCTACTATTCCACAGAATTCATCGTGTGCGGTGTGTATGATAGGGTAGGTAGGATGGACGTCAACGCTTTCCACCGCTTTTTTTGACAGGGTACCTGTAACGTTGCATTTGAAACTTGTTATGGAGTCCAATTTTTTCTGTCCAAAATCGCCTCCGTCCTCTAGAATAACGATCAATCCAATCAGAATGAGCGGAACTCTCCAGAATGGTCGAGAGGTAACCTTGGTTATTTTTTTTGCCTGTCCGACCTTCATTCAGCTATGCTGATTGACAGTTTGGTAACCCTAACTATGTTTTTCGATAATTGTTTTTCTGTTTTCTGATTCGAGAATGTTTTTAGGTCATCATGCACTATACTTTTCTCATTGTCGCACGTTTTTTGGACGGAACAAAGCTACTTTTGCACGCGTCTTTTGGTTCGTCCTGGGAGCAAATTACGGGTCAGTCGTGCGACGGTTCAGCACCCTGTGCTAAACCGGATGGCTTATTCCTAGCCATCCACTCGACCCACACCTGGTCAGTAGACCACAAGTTAGGTGTCTCGCTTAGTCACGTATCTTTGGCCTATTCTGAAGGTCACAGACACATCACGCGCTCCATTGACCGGCGCGTGATTCAGCCGTCTCCGTCTCCTCTACACACACTGGCTTCGTTAGGCTATTTCGCCTTCACTCAATCGACAGACAGCAACCCCTCTTCCCCTCAACACTGCGACGATCAAGGCCAGATGGACGCACACATACGCGAATCGACTGAGCCAACGTCACGCGCGTTAAATTACAGGCATGTGACACCTACATGAAGGCGACTAAAATCGCAGAGACAGCACAACTTCTGAGGCCAAGTCTCAGACAGTGAACAAGTCAGCAGCGCTCAAAGGCAACGGATACGAGGACGTAAGCTACACCACGACCGTACAGCTTCACACCGCAACCACGTGATCCTGTCCTTGCAATACTGCCAACACACAGCATACACCTGGATATTGTTATCCACACTGTTATCAACTTGGACATTATTTTGTTTTGTGCGTGAGTCTCCTAGCTTGTGTATCTTCTAATCATTTTCCTGTTTATGCCTATTCGTACTGTACACCTTAATACTCCACTGTGTACCCTTCTTTTGTTGTATGTAGTTAGTTTTAGGCCATAGTTATTTACCTACACCACTGTCCTAGGTAACAGCCGCGGTATTTTTCGGGACCGAGATTCTCCGTGTTAATTATTACCAGTAGGAGAACCCGATTTTTGTCAAGTGCACTACTATATCCAGGACGAACCAACATATCCTTTCAAGGGTTTACAACAAAACCATATTTCTGTGTGTTTTTCCCAACTTGCTGTCTGACCTTCGATACCTCATACGACTTGTAATCATCAAACCAGTTGGTGATCGGTACGGACTTTAACTTCAACATCTAGAAGGATTCAACTAAAATGTCCCACAAAAATAGATCGGGACAACCATTATCTACTATATGGAGCGGTATTTGCATTCTCTCTTATCTAGACCTCGACTTTCGGAGAAAATAACCACAGTTTTGGCAATTTGGAACAATTGACCGCAGTGTGCACATCAACCACTCCCGGTAGAAAACCACTCAAGGTCCAACGACAGTCATCAAAGCTATCAAGCGAACCGGAGCTGCAGTTGTGGTGCATAAACAGGATTTTCAAGCACCGCCCACGTATCCTATATTGTGGAAGTCCCTATCGAAAGATAGTGTGGAAAGATGGAACTGGACGCAGCGGCCTCTTTGACAAACCTCCCAGGACTACACCACCTAACTGAACCCTCTGTACATACACTGGTGAGCCCATTCGGGTGCACGGTAAATGTATGTTACGAATGTCCTATGCCGAAAGACCATTCACTCTCAGTGTATGTGGTGCCAGACGGCCGACGAAATCTCTTAGAAATAGATTGTATTCAAACGCTTCCCGGTGTTGTGGATACTGGAGAAACGGCGTCCGATAGTCTCGAACTGAAGAAAACTCTTGTTCATTTCTGAAGAGCATGAGGATCGATTAGGGATTCTGAAGGGTTCCTAAGCCACCATGCAATTACAAGACAGAGTCCAACTAAGGAAGCAACTGAAGGAACATTTAAATATGATCCGGTGTGCAATCGTTTATCACATGAAACTTGCCGGAAGTCGGAAACAGTCATCAGTTCACTCAAAATCTACAACGATTTACAGTTGTTTGAAACATTGAGTCCCTTTTAGTCATTTGAATAGAATAGTCAGAAGACACAAATTACGGTATGAATTCACTTCGCACACTCGTCAGTCGTCAACGTCAGTGTCAACTAGCATGAAAACAGGACGAACAAGGTTTAATTTAACCATTTCACTTAAATCCCGTTAGTTTTGTTTTCATACTATTCACAGGTTCATGACTGACGAGAGTGTGCGGAAAAAATTTATATCGTAATTTGTGCCTTCTGACTATTCTATTCGGATTTTCATTTACCTGATGGTCCCATCTTACGTCCAGATGCTGACCACATTGTCTCACCGGTTCTGGACATACCCAGAGACGTTAATAGGTAGTACACAAAACACCGGTCAAGAGACTGTTTGTGATTCGAGACAGTCTGTGGAGGAAGTTACGCCACAATTCTCAAGCCGCATTACAAATTCGATTGACCGTTTTCATGGATGATTGACATATTTATCTAAATAGTAGGTGATGCCATATGTTGTCGCTGTCTTGGTCGGCCGCTCTAGCCGTATGCTGTTTGAACAATTTTACGATCTATGATCGTACACATTCGCATATTGATATGTTAAAGGATTATCTGTAAACAAGACGGGTGTAAATGTAAAAGCATAGATACTGCTCGGTGATGTGAAGGCGGTTTCATTGGAGCCTTTCGGATGTAGTTCTACATGCTGTTATCCGGACCTCAGGTCCAGAGACTAAGGCTACTGGGATTTCTGTAAACGTCTTTAATTCCGCATCTTTTCTAGGCAAATAATGGGAATCCTTCTTTCGTCATGATGCTCAACTCCTTATAATTGATACATCAAAGTGTAATGTACAGAATTCTTGCGTGGTCACATTGACGTGAGAAGCCCATAGGGATGATAGTTAATTTAAGCGTATCGCGCACTACTTTATTTATTATTTTCTGGGCAACACAGTAAGGTGTTTGTGAGAAATCGACTGGATGGTTGCAAACCAGCTGGGCTTAGTCCATTTTGTGTAACGTTATTGTAGACTAATGAAGTATTTCACATTACGACTCTGGCTACAAGATGTATATTTCTTTGAATAGTGGACGATTACCACAAGGAAATATACATAACAAACGAGATCCCCCTTAAAAAAGAAGTGAACCTCTTAAGGTTACCCGGTCTGATGCGTGTGTTGTTAAGTGTAATAGTTTACAGTAAATGATTCAAGCATCTTGGGGTGGTGCGTGCCATTAGGGGAATGTTCCAAGTTCTTTTTTTGTGACACAGAGCACTCTTTGGGAACTAAGTTCATGGTGAGTCTCGTGAGTAACATTTTTGTAACTGGGTATGAAATTCGTTTTGGTAATCGCAATGCAAAGAGAAGAAGCTAGAGCTCGACGTAATGCAATGCAGAGTATAATACGGATAACTTTCAGTAAACTGATTCGCCAAACCAAATCATACACCTTATCGTCCGCAAATGAGAAAGGGTAACCCCACTTGTCTAGTGAAATAACCTTCGGGCTAGTTCTCACTCACTACCAACGATCGAGATCACCTTGTAGATAGGGTTTCTCGAAGTTAAAGCAGCTGTTTCACAAGTAAGCATCAGGTTTTAAGAGTCCTCGGAATAAGATAGAATCCGAAAGTGTTGAAGCGTTTCAAGACAGAGATTAATGGAATCTTCGGCGAACAGTCTTTCCGATTTACCACCCCAAGGAGAACCAGGAATTAATTCGTTAAGTAACCTAGACCGTTAGCGGGAAGGGTGTGTTGTGGTAAACAGATAATTGTACACACAAAGTAATAATACAGAAGGGTATATTTATTGAAGAAAAATTAGATGTGTGTGGCTGGTCCATGCCGTCGTGCTCTTGCGGTGTCCATTCATCCTCTTCATAACAGTCTGTAACAAAGAGGAAAGAAGAATGTCACTTAGTTACAGAACTGTCAGTATACCCCTGTTATACGAAATAGTACGTTAGGGACCTGATTGTTTTTGCCCTGGAATTATCAACCAGTCTTATTCAGAGTTCAGTACTAGTGAATACTGGTCAGGCCAATGGCGCAGTGGCCAATATGACTGCCCCATGAACGCCTGGCCGAGGTTTTAGTTCAGGCCTTGGCAAGGATATGTACTACTGACGAGCCCCAGCAAGAGCGAAACTCGAGTCTACTGTTTCCTTAGTAATATAAAATATCACCGAGTAGGTTTAATGTGTTCGGAGATTTCTACCTGGATCCGAAGTCCTGATCACGGAGTCATCAATTAGAGTTAACAGACAATAACCATGTCTCCTATCAAGTCGATCGGGCAACCTGATCATTATCAGGTGATATTTGTAGTTACCGCTGTCCTCCTAAACGCATACTAGTTTGATAATTTTGTTACCTGGTTTTGTTGGAAGAAAAGAAATGAACTTTTTAATTACAACATAATTCACTTTGTTCGGTATTGATCGAACATCAGTTAAAGTGCAACATTTCAAATCGATCGGCAAATGAATTCACTGCATTTTTTCTTGTTTCTGACTCCGTTGTTATTTCAAACCAGGTGAACAACTGAAGAATTTTGGCGTCTTACCAATGCAAGTAAAACTGATACCAGTTAGATAGCTAAGGTCAAGGAAATAGTTAACTAGAGAATAACTAGATGCTGACTTTAATCTGAGTGTCACTGGTGTCAGGTTGCTATCACAGCTAGCTATTTGGTTTGTGAACTGTCTCTCATCCAGTTTGGAATAACATCGTCAACTGAACCACTTGTGTCTGCTAATTCGGTCTGTGCAATAACCTATGATTTATACGCCGACTAACTGTGAAGAATAAGGATTCGGATAAAAGCACTTTTAACCCTATCATGTTTACATTACAAAGTTAGATTTTTGTGAAGAAACGTTAGTTATTGGATCATCAAGATTGTCTGGTTTTGATAATACACAATGTATGGGATGGAGAGACAGATAATTAATTATGCAAAAAAAACGAAAAATTGGGTGGCATTTGTTTTTTTGATAATTAAGCAAAATAGGTCAGGGCGCTCGATGCAATGCTTAAATAAGTTAAGCCCGCTCATCAGACCTGTCACAGAACCACGCTCAAACATTTTGAAGTAGCGCCCCAAAACCTAACTTACCATTGGATCACGGATATTTATAATAAACATAGCAAATAATCCAGTCATTCTAAACATGTATATGTTAATACGCATTCTACTGTGCAAAGGTAGGAGTATGCGTACGCACATACTGGTTAGCACAGGACAGGAAGTTTGTCTTTTACGAAGCAGTGGGGATGTGATGGACAAATTTCGTGGGGTCGTGGATGGTGCTGTGTGCGTGGATGTCAGAAAAACTCCACGTTTACTTGCCTTCGTTGCATTGCCACCCTTAAGGAAATAGGGCGTGGTAACCAAGTCATATGTGTAATTTTCACCAGATGAACGTTGACTAACGCCTCCGATTCTTACGACCAAGAAATGACAAAACGAATATTGATTTTGAAACGACGGTATTATTGATACAAGGGTTACTGCGTAACCAAATGCAAACCGCAATTCCTTTCAAATCATGTGTGAGTTTCAATAGTGCGACGATAACATCCAAACAGTTACGAACAGTTCGGACCAGCAAGTACGACCACTACGCAAATAGAACTGAAACGAACGAAACCGCAGTGATACGGTCTTGAACGTGCGATGGGGAACCGACAGAAATCATACAGCCTTGACAGCCACTGGATGGGTAATGTGCAGAACAAGGAACATGCGAAAGGGGTTGATAGACAGGCATACATTCTAATTGATTGAAGTCTGGACAGTAGGTTAACGAGAATTGGAACGAATTGGGAAGTATTTTGTCTTCGTCCAATGAAGCCCGTACTTTTGGCTTGGTTACGAGTATAGTGTGAGTTATGAAACGATCCGGATATCCATTTTTTTTCCGTTACATTACCGCATATCTTTAGCTCCCTATCCAATTTATCC
Source organism: Paragonimus heterotremus (assembly GCA_013368495.1). Taxonomy (NCBI): domain Eukaryota; kingdom Metazoa; phylum Platyhelminthes; class Trematoda; order Plagiorchiida; family Troglotrematidae; genus Paragonimus; species Paragonimus heterotremus. Next base: position 68,143 of record LUCH01001432.1, read on the forward strand.
GCAGAACAAGGTTGCAATGGTTCATCGGTTCGACGGTTGATGAAGTTTCTTCTCTGTTTCAGAGACATAAAGTTATTGACATTTTGTTTTTGGCGCTGTTCATGTTGTTTTTCAATAAACGGAATGGTGTAACCTACCATCTGGGGGCCTCTTCAGGTTTATGGCTAAAAATGGAACGAATTTTCGGATTCATTTTTATAAGTAAACGCGATCGCAGATTGCGCCTGATTGAACGAGTGAGTGACAGTAGGTAACTCATGTTCACATCTTAAAAGAACGAAAAGATCGTCTACGTACCATCTATGTAAGCACATATTGCCAACAGATTGATCTAATTGTTGACACCCCAATTCTCCCATGAAAATATCCTCTAGCATTGATCCGGATGAGAAACCCACTGCAATTCCATCATTTCTACAATGCAATTTGTTGTTAAATTCGATGTGAACTTTCTCTAAACATAAGTGTGGGTATGCTGAATTGAATGTTCTATTGGCCGAAATTTTCACGAATATGATGGACAGCCTCTAGCAAAGGGACATTTATGAACTCCGTTGCAAAACTCTATGTTGTAATTGTGTGTGAAACTTGGAACCATCCATCATTAACGTTTTTTATTTGCCGCTTTTATTGGCCAGATCACAGACATTCGGAACTTTATAACACTTTGTACACAACCCAATGACATTCTGCTTAGCCTCTTCCTGTTGTTCATACAGTTTGTTGAACCCGTATAATTGTATTGACCTAACGATGACTGATCGAAAACTATTGTTCGTCACGGTTTGCTTCAGTACATTAATGTTTTTACGTGAATGTACCTTAAACCATTACCTATGTAGCATATCTGACCTAAACAGCCCATCGGATCTGACGTTAAGTTGTGGTTTATACTTCATAATCAGTCGAGGACGAACTAATCTTTTTGTTTTCAAACTGCTAAGTTATTAGGAGTTAAATGTTATGTAACATTGAAGTAATTTGTACTCTCTGCATATCAGTAACGTATAGGTTGACTACCAGACTGTCTGAAACTGTTTATTCAATGTACCGCTCTCCGCCCACACCAGTTAGAGTGACCAAGACCAGAGGCCAGTTTATTATGTCTGCCTACATTTTGAGCTATACGCAGTTGTAACGTAAAAAGCCTCCATTTGTTTTATATCGTACCAAGATGGATTTCATTATATACAGAAAATATTAATGAGTATTCTGAACTCTGATCCATACATGATGCTTCCAAACATTCCCTGTATTAAAGTAGGACATGTTAATGTATAATCATTTACACCAGTTAGTACAGCTTCAAAGCTATAAAGACAAATTCACATGTATTCCACTGACTTGACTTTATCTTAGTAACCTAAATCAGCAACCAACAAAACAGATGTAAAGGCACTGTGTGCACACGTAAGGTCATCATCCACTTTTTGAAGACTTCGATTGTATGAATCAATGAACCCACTGGTACATGGTAGAACTAGTCATTACATTTCTGTAGGTCATCCAGAAGTATTTCTACTGTATGCATGTAGAATGACTAGCTTTTGGAAACGTTACTGGTAAGACTTCTCATAGGTGAAAACAGTAACTTAAGACAATGGTCCACTAGAAGGCGTAAAGTAACAATGAGTCGACTATCTTAGCCGAGGTCAGGTGAAAGACAAATCCGTTATAGCTTTTTAGTCTGTATTCGCTTTTTTTGTAAAAATGAGCTCGAATGTTGACACAGTGAAATAATGATAACAGTTTTATTTCAGTTGGCTTTATTAAGGCTAGGTAGTCACGCCTATTAATTCTGAACGGGTATATAATACATACTCCTGTGACAAATTTAAAACAGTGTTTCCCGGATAACAAATCTAACAAGAGAACCCAACAACATAAGTTTTACAATGTATTCAGTAACATTACTTTGTATCTTTTCAAGCATATACTGCAGTTAACCGTCTGTATCGGAAAGCCTCCATTCATCAGCCGTTACAAGAATAAAATTTCACACATCTGGAACCAGATTGGAAACATACGTACCAGATTGATTAGAGTTCGCTGCAGCGGGAATGATAAACTGATAATCAACTGACGTTCCTTACAGAGGGTTGGTTTCACCTTTTTGATGTGGAAGGCCCATTCGAAACGTAATATTCGGTTTTTGCTGGTCACATAAAACGATTCTAAATGCCTGGATAGTGCTAACTCGATAATTTATATTGAGAACATGTTAAGTAGTCGACGAAGCCGTTTGTTGTTTTCACACGTAGTCGACGTAATACATTGAACTGTCAGACTTTCAACCAGCTCTGAAATATGCTCATTCATTCGGTGTGGTTGTCTGTCCATTCCGCCTATGTGAGCGACCGAGCAGTTGCATCTGAACTGATATACACAGCTTGAGTTGACAATACGTCTTTAATCGGGGGGTTGGTATCCGAGATGTGCTGTTGATGACCACAGGCACAGCTGAGTATTAGGTGTGTTGTAATGCACAACTTGGCCGCCTGATGAGCGTGTTGTCTACTTCCGCACTTTGGAAGGACTGCTGCAGAAAAGCTCTCATCTTGTGTGCATTGAAGTGTGCCTCACGTGTAGCGCGAGTTTTAGGATATTTCTTGATAACATTATCAAGGTGACTGTTATCTCTGAAGTTGTTCCACAGCAACCCGTACACTAAATCTGGTTTATATAGATTGCATAGTTCACGTGCTGTGTAGAACAATGTTCTCACAACACCCATTTTATATCAAACGGAAACAAAACTGTTGTATTGCATGCATATACCGATTCACGTTTTTTTGCGGCAGACTGACTCTGACACTGTTAACTATACAACAGTAAAGGTCCAGAATAAGGAATTCGATTTGTCCATTTCGCTCAACCTCAAAATTTAGTCTTATGTGTGAATGAGACCGATTGAAATGCAATGTAAACTGTATGTTTTGTTCCACGTTTTTTCTTATCACGATGACATTCACATGACGACAGTGTCAAACCTGCTCTAAGCGTATGTGATTTTATTCCTCTACCCACTGGTGAACCGTTTGATTTTGCTCTATAGGAAGTATACGCTTGTAAAGAAGTGACGAAATGTTACTGGATGCATCACGAAAACTTATATTGTCGACTTCTGTAGTCCAATAGTTTCTCACAAAACAATTATACTCCGATTGTTTTTGGATGCCCAAATAATTGAGCAGCTACACACTTATAAAACAGAGACTTCACTCGTAGACCACTGACTTCGGGGTAAGTGTTTTTCACTCGTCCGAGGTTATCACAGACTTGTATCGTGCTATTGAATAGTTGAGTTTAACTGTTAATTTTGTTTGTGATGGTGATGAACGCTCATGGTAAACAGATGAAATCACTATTAGCCGAAGAGATCCGATCAGTTTTGGAGGCGGTCTCAGTCTGGAGGTGGAGACAGTAAGATTTTAGTACATTGCTGATATCAAGAACAGCTGCGAGGAAAGTCAGTCATCCAAACTGGCACAGTAACGCAAACAACTACCTCAGACAATGAGTCGTGTAAAAAGAGCTCGTAGATACTCCGTTTGGTTTTGACATATGATGAGCTTTACAGTAGTTCACAAGTATCATCCTCCGATATTTTTTAAAAATACAACTACTTCAATCGGTATGTTCAAGCTCAACCTACCTAACCCCTACCCCATTTTACAGCAT